>OX387605.1:25713263-25759568 GCA_947568835.1 Protonemura montana
TGATTTGGTAAGATTCTTTGAACATTTGTAAGGCCTCACATATTGCCATTTCCAAATAAATTATTCACCAACTCTTGGAATCAGCACGTGTTTTTATAGAATAGCGTTAGAAATATTGTCAGTTTATATCATATTTCATGCAAATTAAAAATTCGGAAATCAGTAAAAACAAAAAAAGTCAAAATCCCAAGCTCAGGGCGGCCCCTGCGGGGCCCCCCTGAGCTTGGGGCCCCCGGGCTTTGCCCGGGTGGCCCGGGTGGTAGTTACGCCCCTGCTTTGATGTAAACCCTCAACAGGAAGAGAAGCGATCTATCCAACCAGCCGTGAAGAATTGATAAATTAATGGGTAATTAACAAATACTTGAATAGCAGAGAATAACCTATTGTTCTCTGCTTCTTTGACATTGTTCTGATTGTTCTTTCTCTAGGCTTGCACCTTCCTTATGATGAGAAGTCGATCCAGCAATGTTGCCCTGCACGGCCTGCCACTCGAAGAGACAAACCAGTCCCAGCACAAAGCAAGTTCCAATAATCACGGGAAGATTGGAAGGGAATGGAACGGATGGGAAGCACTTGACATCCATATCATTACAGCGCTAAAGAGAACGTTGCTGAAATGAAGAAAACAACGTTTTAAAATGTATGCGTCATTTTGACTTAAGTGGAGGCTGATGCCTTGTGTTTTATTAGAATCAAACCAACAAAATACAATGTCCAGCCATTGAAGATTATAAACAAAACTATCTGATTGTTTGGGGATTTCCACTCCCACTGCGACTTTGCATACGAATGCAACGTAGGTAATAAAAAGCGACATGCATTATGCCGCCGCTGGTAAACAAATGGAAAGCGTGGTCTCGCTAGTAGTAGTTGTAGTTGCCGGTCCAGCCCTGGTTGTAACCACCGTAGCCCGCCTGGGAGTAGCCCCAGTTCTGGTAGCCAGCGTAACCCGCGTCTGACTGGTTGGGGTATTGCCCGCCAGGGTATTGTCCTCCCGGGTATTGCCCTCCCGGGTACTGTCCCTGGTAGCTGGGCGGGGCGTAGCCGGGCCCGTAGCCCCCGGCAGGCGTGGCCGCAAAGCTGCCGGTTGCAGTTGCCGTCGTGGGCGTTAGAGTGCCGTTGGCTGCTGGGGCAGCGTCTCCGCCCGCCTTGTTCTTCTTCGCCTCGCTGCAAGGGAAAAGTGGGGTTAGCGGCGCAGTTGCATGGCTGTCGCTGGAGTCGCATTACGCGCGCTTCGTTCAATCAGACGGTTGGGGCATGGGAGTCACTCGTTGGATCCAGCACAGGATGGTTTGGCGTGTTGAACAGCGGTTCTCATAAGATCATCGAAGATAAGTAACACTGCGCTGATTCAGGTTACAAATGACCAGTTCTGTTCGGGAGAGAGGTTAGAGGGATGAAAGTTGTACAGCCTTCACTTGCCTTGCTTATCAACCTCTCGACAGCATGGATTTGTGGAGGAATCCTGTTGTTCGAGTTGTACATTTCTTCTGAAGGGACGTTAAGCCGGTGATCCCCTTGGTGCTCTTCGACAGGAGTAGGCTACGTGCCGGCACCAGGTTTCCCTTCCTCCCGTCTAGTCTAGGTTAAGTTCATCATCATTCACTCATTCACCGACGCCATTAGACCAGTGCCACATGGCACGTTGTCAAAAGAGCGCTAAGTTTAACACCACAATAATTGGATCCAGCATCTTATTTTCCTAATCGATGAAGAATTTCGACAAGACTTCCTAGGAATCCTGCAGCGTAGTGACATGATTGCAGGAAGCATTTCTTGCCAGCAACCAACACAGGAACAAAGGTAATGGCCGTCTTACCTCTTGGATTCCTCTAAGGCCTTCTTCTTCTTGTCCTTGGACAGCTTGCACAGCTTCTGAAACTCCTCCTGTGCTTTTTGTACGCTGCAACAAGAAAAGCCATAATAACATTGGAAGTAGCGCGAGTGCTGCCAGCCATGGTCCCATCGCAGCAGTGGGGCAGTATCAACGTATGCTCATTGTTAACCAAGAAAGGTTAGTCAAAAAATTAATCACAAGAACAATCCGATTCATCACTTTTTTTTATTATAAACAACACTATAACCGTCTCAAAAATTGATACCCAAACGCGGACTCGAACCCCGATCTCCACCTGCCGCGGGTGTTGCTCTGAACCATTGAGCTTCTTGGACACTGGCTTTTTGAGACGATTTTAGTGTATTTGATGAGAATGACGGATCTCCAAGGAGTAGAACCAAGAGGCTGTGAATACTCACAGTCACTCTGATTCTAGTGACGCTATATCACGTCACAACCTGTCAAACTCGAATAAATTGCCTTCATCTCATCGTGCCAAGGAGAGCAACGGGTACGTCAACTAAAATACATTTCATTATAAATTCTTCCTGGACGGAAGCTTTCTTTCCTCCCTTCGGAAAGAAATGGCAAAGATAGGGCATCTTAGATAAATAGATCGTATAGATCTTAGATAGATGGATCTTAAGATAGGGTGGGAAGCAACAGTCACCTGACCTAACCTCACCTGGTAACAGTTGAGCCCAAGTCTTCCAAGAACTCCACCTTGCGCTGCGCGAAGAGCACCTTCTGCTCCGCGTCTGCGTCCTTGCTCTGCAGGAACCGGTCCAGCACAGCCACGACGGCAGCCTCGTCTAGCGGGGATCGAGACAGGCTCAGGTCTACCAACTGCAGGTAGAGTCGGGGGTTGTCCTGGGAGACGATAAGCAAGTTGTCAATCAAGCCTGTGTTTGATACGACCAAACTATTTGTCGTGTTGGAAACACTGGTTCTCATGAGATCATTGAAGTTAAGCAACACTGCGCTGGGTCAGGTATTGTATGGGTGACCATCATACACATGATCAGTTCTGTTCAGGAGAGAGGTTGGAGGGATGAAAGTTAAGCAACACTGCGCTGGGTCAGGTATTGGATGGATGACCATCATACACATGACCAGATCTGTTCGGGAGAGAGGTTGCAGGGATGAAAGTTAGTACAGCAACTTCACTCGCCTTGCTTATCAACCTCTCGACAACATGGATTTGTGGAGGAATCCTGTTGTTCGCGTTGTACCGTCCTTCGGAAGGGTCGTTAAGCCGGTGGTCCCCTTGGTGCTCTTTGACAGTAGTAAGCTACATTCCGGCACCAGGTTTCCCCTCCTCCTTTCTAGGCTAGGTAAGGTTCTTCATCGTCCATTGACACCATAAGACCAGTGCCACATGGCCAGTTGTCAAAACAGTGCGACATTAAACACCAATGTGTTTGATACGGCCAGCAACTTGAAGCTGCACTGACTTATGGGTTAACTGTGAGGTTTTTGTCTTGGCAGTTCCTCAGCATCTTTGAAACTTTGAAATTCGCTGACGACAAAGCCAGCGTTTAAACATTTTTACCGTAACGAACACTGCTACCCAATCGGAGTCTCGAATTCAGCTTCAAAATTTATTTCTGCTAATTTGAAATCTGATTTAAATTGCAAACACTTGCAATGCATGGTGTATTTTATTATTATGACAACTATTACCGTCTCAATAATTGATGCCCAAATGAGAACTCGAACCCTGATCTCCACCTGTCACGGGTGTTGCTCTAACTAATTTCTGATGGATTTTGATTCGTGGGTGTGGGCATCATTTCGGGGGCCGAGCCCTCGTTTGAGCATCAATTTTTGAGACTGTAGTAGTGTTCATAATAATAAAAAAATGTATTTCAGTTCATTCTCAGTTGATCCTTGCAATGGTAACCCCCAAGTTAAACCACGACGCCATGCAACAGTGACTTCCGTTGCCTACCTTGTCCTTGTCGATGGCGTCTGTCAGCACTTGAACGGCCAGGGCGTCGTCCCCCCGTACTTTGCAGCAGAACCGGGCGAACTTGATCGCCATGTTGTTGGCCAGGAGCTTGCTCTTGGCAGCGTCAATGTAGTGCTGGTAAAGTTCTGCTGCTGCGTCCAGCTTGCCTTGTCTCCGCTCCAGGTTGATTCGGCGGTAGGCCACGGCAAGCACGCCCGGGACGGCGGCGTCCAGGGCGGACAGGATCGAAGATGCCTTCGTGAAGTTGGCTGCACAGATCATTCACCGCAGACGTCAGTACTAATGTTATACTTTTCTACAACTGTCGTGGCAATATCGGAGAATCAAATATGTTTTCTGGTGGAATGGAATCGAAACGAGTTTGTTTCATTTATTCCATTTCAATTGCATACGTCATCTCATTCCATTCCACTCGAATTGCCGCTGCAATCCGTTGTTGACAACAGGTTTGAGTCCTTAAATCTGAGGTGGCCCTTCGATTTCAATGCTAACTTCAGAGTTTTTTAAACACATTTTTGTTAATTCAAGTGGTGAAAACTACGACAACCACAAAAACTACCGATGAAAACATTTCAAATAGTACAGTCTCTTTGAAAGAACTAAAAATCAGGGACTCTCAAGATGGCGGCCTTGGCTTTAAAGATCCTTCATGGCAACCGCTATCCAGGTTATTTGAGATCAGCTGGCTGGACGCTATGTTCTATCCAGGTTATTTGAGATCAGCTGGCTGGATGCTAAGCTCTATCCAGGTTATTTGAGATCAGCTGGCTGGATCCTATGCTCTATCCAGGTTATTTGAGATCAGCTGGCTGGATCCTATGCTCTATCCAGGTTATTTGAGATCAGCTGGCTGGATCCTATGCTCTATCCAGGTTATTTGAGATCAGCTGGCTGGATGCTAAGCTCTATCCAGGTTATTTGAGATCAGCTGGCAGGATCCTATGCTCTATCCAGGTTATTTGATATCAGCTGGCTGGATCCTATGCTCTATCCAGGTTATTTGAGATCAGCTGGCTGGATGCTATGCTCTATCCAGGTTATTTGAGATCAGCTGGCTGGATCCTATGCTCTATCCAGGTTATTTGAGATCAGCTGACTGGATCCTAAGCTCTATCCATGTTATTTGAGATCAGCTGGCTGGATCGTTTGCTCTATCCAGGTTATTTGAGATCAGCTGGCTGGATCCTATGCTCTATCCAGGTTATTTGAGATCAGCTGACTGGATCCTATGCTCTATTCAGGTTATTTGATATCAGCTGACTGGATCCTATGCTCTATCCAGGTTATTTGAGATCAGCTGGCTGGATCCTATGTACTATCCAGGTTATTTGAGATCAGCTGGCTGGATCCTATGTTCTATCCAGGTTATTTGAGATCAGTGGCTTGCCCCCTACTCTGGTTCCACTTACCCTGCGTCTCCTCGAAGACGGCCCACGCGAGATGCAGACTCGGCTTCTGCGGATGGTGAATGATGCACGCTCTCGTGTAGACATCACGCATTCGTTCCGTCTCGCCCCGGCCGTCCAGGTATCGTAGGTACTTCTGCCACATATCGTCGTAGAGTGCGCACGCAATCAGGCAGCGCTCGAAGAGCACCACCGTCCGAGCGTCGTCGCCCCCGGCAACCTCAAAGTCCAGGTAATCTCTCCAGTTCTTGAGCTGGCAGCGCTCCAGTGGCTTCACGTGGAAGTATGGCCTTTTGATCTGGCGACGGGGAGAGAGCCAACTTTCAATCAATAATAATAACAATAAGTTTATTTTTCAAAATTGATCACAATCGTAATATAAGAACGTCATTTATAATATAAAAAATTGAACTTTACACATAACATGACAATATTCACTAAAAACTCTTCAGTTAAAACTTCTTTGACACACTGGGAATTGTTTTTATTTGTCTGCCTTACTTTGAATTTGATAAGGCAGCTTGTTTAATATGTTTACTCCTCTCTAAGTTTGTCCTTTTCTCCACGCTGTTGATTCCAGATCATGTATTTTGCATTGCAACTTGCATTCCAGTTGACGCCGATCCCTGGGGCCTTGCAATACAAAGCTATCAACACTGCTACTCAAGCAGTTGATTCTACCATTTAACCTCCTGTGCTAGGCCATGATATACCCGTGGTAACATAAGATAGCAGAATTGTGAAGCTCTGTCAGGCGATCTCAGCATCTCCATGGCTACCAAACGTTGAATCTACCATTGAACCTCCTATGCTAGGCCATGATATACCCGTGGTAACATAAGATAGCAGAATTGAGAAGCTCTGTCAGGCGATCTCAGCATCTTCATGGCTACCAAACGTTGAATCTACCATTGAACCTCCTATGCTAGGCCATGATATACCGGTGGTAACATAAGATAGCAGAATTGAGAAGCTCTGTCAGGCGATCTCAGCATCTCCATGGCTACCAAACGTTGAATCTACCATTGAACCTCTTGTGCCAG
The DNA here is from genome assembly GCA_947568835.1 of Protonemura montana. Classification (NCBI taxonomy): domain Eukaryota; kingdom Metazoa; phylum Arthropoda; class Insecta; order Plecoptera; family Nemouridae; genus Protonemura; species Protonemura montana. The sequence continues at coordinate 25,719,522 of OX387605.1, forward strand.
GCCATGATATACCCGTGGTAACATAAGATAGCAGAATTGAGAAGCTCTGTCAGGCTATCTCAGCACCTCCATGGCTACCAAACGTTGAATCTACCATTGAACCTCGTATGCTAGGCCATGATATACCCGTGGTAACATAAGATAGCAGAATTGAGAAGCTCTGTCAGGCGATCTCAACATCTCCATGGCTACCAAACGTTGAATCTACCATTGAACCTCGTATGCTAGGCCATGATATACCCGTGGTAACATAAGATAGCAGAATTGAGAAGCTTTGTCAGGCCATCTCAACATCAAAAATGATCTTGGAAAAATGAGAATAAAATGACAGAAATGAACATAAAGAATGAGAAGCAAAGGTTAGCATGACTGCCTTGGGATGTTAGTGCAAGCTTGTTCAACGTACCCCTTCCTCGTAGACCCAACGTTCAGCCACCATCGCCGCGGTGGCCTTGTGGACCTTGCGTCGCGCCGCGATGATGCGTTCACGCAACGCAGCTGTCTCGTCTGCGTTGCTCTGCAGAAGACACAAATCTTCATTCAATGACCGGCGGTGGTAACATACTTATTATGAGTATCAACTTATTACTTTGAAATTGTAAATATTGATTAATCTAGGTCGCTAACGCTCTGTCGATCTACTTCATTCCAGTCTCTTCCTGTTCTGTTCATGAAGGAATATTCTTCTACATTATTATTATTGTTTATTGATCAACAATGGAGGCAAGTCCTTGAGGGTGATAAAATAAATGAGAACAATACATGGAAATTACCAACAGAACAGAACATAAAACATTAAAACATGGACGATTAAAAGCATGGCTATTAACAAACGTAAGCTTAAATTAACGAGAGACTGTATTAGATAATTGATATATTTCCAAGTTTTCATGAGCAGCTGTTTGTTCGAGGTGTTTAAGTTGGGTTATGTAAGTGATGAAGGAGTCTGAAAGGATGTCGATGTCAGGGCAGGTTGTTGTAATTCTATCGTAGGCAGTCATTAGTCTTTTGATGCGCCCGTGCTTGTGGATATCAATCCTACTAATTTAGATGAAATCTTATTTAAATTACAAACGCTTGCAATGCGCGGGGTAATAATAAAATTAATCCTACTCTTTGGTAATTCCGAGTTTGTCTAGATGATGCTATTGGGTCATTCCATGTGAAATAGGACCACTTTAAATGAGTTTTGACCATGACCGACTCAGAATTTCATGAAATTCGGCAAACTTGTTCAGAATGTTGGTTTGAGTAAGTGAAATCTGACGTCAGTATGACGTCAAAAAACGTCAAGAAACAGAAGCGAACGCAAAGCAGACCCAAAATGACGTCAGAACTCCTGTTCTGACTCCATTTTGGGTCTCCTCCACAGCCTGTTTTAATCCCGCCACGAGAATTTATATTTTAAGCATTCTTAAAACAAATAGAAATAGAAAAGTTATGATCGGATTATAAAAAGAAAAAATACGTCAGATTTTATTTTAAACGCGTATTTGAACACAATGATAATAATTAAATAATAATCCCAAGAAGATTTCCCTATTGCCAGGACGGTCAGCCAGTTCCATGTACGTCATGTTCTTGCTGAGAGTGGCCCCCAGAAGGAACCATACCGTTGTACCCATGGAGTGTCCAGGGACGCATGGTTCGATCGGCCCGGGTGTAATGAGCTCAGGTACCAACCGCATGTTAACTAATGTAGAGCTCACCGCTAGTGCAGCCTCCTGTGGCTCGTCTCCTGGGGGGGCGGCGGCTTCATCTCCGGGGGCGGCAACCACGTCAGGGGCAGGCGCTGCCTTGAGCTGCGCCAGAACTGCTCGACGGCCCTCGAGGAACGCGTCTACCGAGAGCAGCTTGTTGGGGGCGTGAGCGTTCACTAGCGTCTGGAAGCTGAGGGCAGAGAGGGGCCAGTCTTTACTTATCTTATTTACTTATTTGTTTATTAATAGCTTTGGTAATACAATAATTATCTGAGGCTAATAGAATTACAATTGTGTTTACAGAATTTACAATATAATTACATAGAAATTTGTGGTTAGTTTATAAATTTACAGTGGTATTTCACATTTTTTGCAAAGGTAGTCATTATATCATGGGGATATATCATATTCATCCCACATATATCAAGGGGATTCATCAGCAATTTCTCTAAATTCTTATCGAAATTAAAAAATAATTAAAAGTTAAGTAGTTTCATCAAAATCGTAGTTAAAATTTGTAAAAACACGTTTGGAAGATTGAAAAATTGGGCAAATTATCATCAAAACTTGTTAAAATTGGTTTGAAACGGCAAGACTTACCTCTCAAAGTGAGTGACGTAAGCCTGGGTGGGCGTCGCCAGCAAGCGGTCGTAGAGCGCTAGTGCTTGAGGGTATCTCTTTCCGTCCACCTCCCACTTGATGTAACTCTCCCACAGGCGATCGGATCTGAAACAAGGCTGCGTCAGCTAACACAGCGCGAACCACCCGGCGGACACCGGGGTCCAAGTCCTCGTTTGGACACCAACTTTTGAGAGGTTGCAGGGTCCACGCGAGAGCGGAATCCAGCAAGCGATGGATGGAAGGGAGTTGAAACCAGCAAGCAGTGGATGGGAGGGAGCTGAAACCAGCAAGCGATGGATGGGAGGGAAGTTGAAACCAGCAAGCGGTGGATGGGAGGGAAGCTGAAACCAGCAAGCGGTGGATGGGAGGGAAGCTGAAACCAGCAAGCGGTGGATGGAAGGAAGCTGAAACCAGCAAGCGGTGGATGGGAGGGAGCTGAAACCAGCAAGCGGTGGATGGGAGGGAAGTTGAAACCAGCAAGCGGTGGTAGGGAGGGAAGCTGAAACCAGCAAGCGGTGGATGGGAGGGAAGCTGAAACCAGCAAGCGGTGGATGGGAGGGAGTTGAAACCAGCAAGCAGTGGATGGGAGGGAGTTGAAACCAGCAAGCGGTGGTTGGGAAGGAAGCTGAGACCAGCAAGCGGTGGATGGGAGGGAAGCTGAAACCAGCAAGCGGTGGATGGGAGGGAAGCTGAGACCAGCAAGCGATGGATGGGAGGGAAGCTGAAACCAGCAAGCGGTGGATGGGAGGGAAGTTGAAACCAGCAAGCGGTGGATGGGAGGGGAGCTGAAACCAGCAAGCGGTGGATGGGAGGGAAGCTGAAACCAGCAAGCGGTGGATGGGAGGGAAGCTGAAACCAGCAAGCGGTGGATGGGAGGGGAGCTGAAACCAGCAAGCGGTGGATGGGAGGGAAGCTGAAACCAGCAAGCGGTGGATGGGAGGGGAGCTGAAACCAGCAAGCGGTGGATGGAAGGGGAGTTGAAACCAGCAAGCGGTGGATGGGAGGGAGCTGAAACCAGCAAGCGGTGGATGGGAGGGGAGCTGAAACCAGCAAGCGGTGGATGGGAGGGAGCTGAAACCAGCAAGCGGTGGTTGGGAGGGAAGCTGAAACCAGCAAGCGGTGGATGGGAGGGGAGCTGAAACCAGCAAGCGGTGGATGGGAGGGGAGCTGAAACCAGCAAGCGGTGGATGGGAGGGGAGCTGAAACCAGCAAGCGGTGGATGGGAGGGAAGCTGAAACCAGCAAGCGGTGGATGGGAGGGAAGCTGAAACCAGCAAGCGGTGGATGGGAGGGAAGCTGAAACCAGCAAGCGGTGGATGGGAGGGAAGTTGAAACCAGCAAGCGGTGGATGGGAGGGAAGCTGAAACCACCAAGCGGTGGATGGGAGGGAAGCTGAAACCAGCAAGCGGTGGATGGAAGGGGAGCTGAAACCAGCAAGCGGTGGATGGGAGGGAAGTTGAAACCAGCAAGCGGTGGATGGGAGGGAAGTTGAAACCAGCAAGCGAAGGATGGAAGGGGAGTTGAAACCAGCAAGCGGTGGATGGGAGGAAGCTGAAACCAGCAAGCGGTGGATGGGAGGGAGCTGAAACCAGCAAGTGGTGGATGGGAGGGAGCTGAAACCAGCAAGCGGTGGATGGGAGGAAGCTGAAACCAGCAAGCGGTGGATGGGAGGGAGTTGAAACCAGCAAGCGGTGGATGGGAGGAAGCTGAAACCAGCAAGCGGTGGATGGAAGGGGAGCTGAAACCAGCAAGCGGTGGATGGAAGGGGAGCTGAAACCAGCAAGCGGTGGATGGAAGGGGAGCTGAAACCAGCAAGCGGTGGATGGGAGGGAGCTGAAACCAGCAAGCGGTGGATGGAAGGGGAGCTGAAACCAGCAAGCGGTGGATGGAAGGGGAGCTGAAACCAGCAAGCGGTGGATGGGAGGGAGCTGAAACCAGCAAGCGGTGGATGGAAGGGGAGCTGAAACCAGCAAGCGGTGGATGGGAGGGAGTTGAAACCAGCAAGCGGTGGATGGGAGGAAGCTGAAACCAGCAAGCGGTGGATGGAAGGGGAGTTGAAACCAGCAAGCGGTGGATGGGAGGGGAGCTGAAACCAGCAAGCGGTGGATGGGAGGGAGTTGAAACCAGCAAGCGGTGGATGGGAGGAAGCTGAAACCAGCAAGCGGTGGATGGAAGGGGAGCTGAAACCAGCAAGCGGTGGATGGAAGGGGAGCTGAAACCAGCAAGCGGTGGATGGGAGGAAGCTGAAACCAGCAAGCGGTGGATGGAAGGGGAGTTGAAACCAGCAAGCGGTGGATGGAAGGGGAGCTGAAACCAGCAAGCGGTGGATGGGAGGGAAGCTGAAACCAGCAAGCGGTGGATGGGAGGGAAGCTGAAACCAGCAAGCGGTGGATGGGAGGGGAGCTGAAACCAGCAAGCGGTGGATGGGAGGGAGTTGAAACCAGCAAGCGGTGGATGGGAGGAAGCTGAAACCAGCAAGCGGTGGATGGAAGGGGAGCTGAAACCAGCAAGCGGTGGATGGAAGGGGAGCTGAAACCAGCAAGCGGTGGATGGGAGGGAGCTGAAACCAGCAAGCGAAGGATGGAAGGGGAGCTAGACTGGAAATTATTAGTTATTATTTGGCTTATATAAATATACCTGATAATTCTAATAAGAAAATACTCTCATGATATCTTCCTACTCGCATCATCGCATTACACACAAAGAATCGATCATGTTGCCACGACAACATTTCGCTCACCGAAACTCGAGTCCGCACGCGTCGATGGCTCGCTCGAAGCTCTGTCGCACGCGCTTGTCGTCAGCGCCGTCTCCCGCGGCGACGGCCTTGCGGTGGTTTAAGAAGTGAAGCCAGAGATCTACGCTGAGCGGGATCGCGGCGAGCCCGCGTGCAAACACCTGTCGCAAAAACACAGGGGCGGGGTCACGAGGGAACAAGGTCGCGCGGACGACGCTCTAAGCCCCGCCCACCTTGGCCGCAATCCTCGGTCCTCGACGACCAGCCTCGGGACCGGGACAACCGGTTAAAATGGCCGACTCAACTGTCTCCTTGCGCGACATTACGACCGTACAGTTATTCTCACGGAGCCGCCAGGCATCCCGGCCAAAAGACAGCGTGATCGGTCACTTTCCACCGGCTGTCGTCGAGAGCGTCAGACTCGACCGAGGGGGAGGAGCCTAGTAGGGGGCGTGTCTCCGAGCGGGCTCCACGAAGCCACGCCCCCTGGCCGCCGGGCGGTCGGGTAGTAGCAGCAATAAGTGTCACGATATAAATATCCAGTTGTCACCTTACGCACGACTGGGTCTACGCCGGCCGCTGGGTTGTGATCTCCAGGCTCCGCCTCTAGACAAACGTTTCACGCCGCTCGACTAAGGTAAGAAGACATGAGACATCAAGAGCGGCCATCAAACGGCTGCAAACTTTCCCCGCCCCGCCCTATCGCACTAAATGTAATGTCATGTAATCGGTATATTTCAACTTAAAAAGTACCTGTCTTGTACTACCTGCTCAGCGATGGATCGCCCGCCAAGCGGCGGCTCGTTTTGTCAAGCTAGAGGATAAAGTTTGCGATTAATCGACGCAGGAGATGATCTTCGAGTCTTCAAAAAACATGTCTTCCGAAGCACAAACTAATCGTAACTAAGAAACGTACAATTGTAAAAGTCACGATTTACAAAGCAGAACTTAAAGCTAAGATATTTAACGGTGTCTTCTTTTCGTCGTTGCCGTTGATCCTGGTGGGTGGGATAAGACGAGGTTAACGTTGGATTCAAATTGATTGCGTGCGTAGCGCGCTTGCGTTTTACCTCCTCGCACTTGTCGTTGTTGTCCTTGCGCTTCTCGTAGTCCGCGTACTTGCGCCAGTAGCCGTAGCAGTACGAGTAGTGGGACAAGAAGCCGTCGTAAGCTTCGCGGGCAGCCTCCACGTCGTTCTGCCAAAACAAGCGACGACATTTCCAACGTTAAACATTATAAAGTCATTTTATAATGAATATATGAATTATGTCATTTATGAATTATAAGGAAAACGGCTGTGGAACGAACTGCCTGCCATGGTCATGTCCCCCTTCCCCAAGAACACAAAGGAATTTAGAGGCTGGTTAAAAGAAAATCAAAGACGGAACAATTCAAACGACTAGTCCTGTAAATAACGCAGCTAACTCCAACCGGACACCATACAACCGGCAATCATAGAACATGTACCATGCCTAAGTATGAGAATAAATAAATATTATTATTATTATAATAAGTACTAGCAGTGCCCGCTGCCTAGCGGCCGCTTAAGATTTTGAGATTACCATATTCTATGTTCTAATTGTTACCATATTAGTATCATAGTAAGTAGTTTTGTTCCTACCTCACTAGAATTACTACTATACCATTAAAATTATTATTATCATTAACTGTATTTTATTGATATTACTTTTATGTACTATCCTGACGATTCCTAATGGGATTCATGGCTTGTAAATGTGTTATTTGTTTAAGTCATCAAGGAAATCAATCAATCAATCAATCAATCATGTCTTTGGTCCAACCTTTTGGCCGGCATGGAGCGTACAAAAAAGAGAAAATTGCCAGGTTTCCTTTCTAGGTAGTCAAATAGAGTTTTAACAAAAACTATTTCAACTGGGTTTTGAATGCTAAGTGAAGAACAACTAAATTTCCCAACTTTTCATAACTTGTACCTGTTGCTTAATCAATAAAGCGACTCAGGGTCGATTAAACCTTGCGAAGTCGGGCGTTTAAGGACGATTTTAGGCCATAACTGATTTTCTTTGCTTAAAAGACATTTTGTAAGAGAATACTCAGATAGAAACACAAAAATAGGTAAATTTAAATTTAAATTTGGTGATGATTCAGGAAGGCTTTGTTCTGTCACAAAAAATAAATTAAATTTAGTAGCTGTCACTATTTTCTCTCTGTCCAAATCACCGTTTAATATTTGAACCTCAAAGGATCGGGGTTTAACTTTTAAACTGTCATTTGGAGGTCAAAGTAAGAAGTCACATTGATATTTTGTTTGTATTTCCAAGTCACCAAATATTCTGTTTTGAAGCAAACACATTGTTAAAAACTATTTTATTCTTGTTCTTTGTGTGTTGTCATAGTTTCTTGGTTTGCAATTATTAAAATATCATCGTTTTAAAGCAAATCACTGCGCCGGTTAAGATTGAACCTAAACAGCGTTGGTAAACTCAGCCCCTAGTCGTGTGGTTTAAATGGTGAACTTACCTCCTGGTCCACGTATTGAAGCAGATACGTCCATCCAGTGAAGTCGGCCGGGTCGTCTTTCACGGCGGTCCAGTACTTGTCGAGCTCCGGCAGCTTCTTCTTGCCCTCAGCCGCGGCAGGGGCGGAGTCTGAGCTGGGGGCGGCGCTGGGAGCGGCCTTCTCGTCCCCTGAGGTCGGAGAGTCTGGGTCGTACTCGCCCGCCGCCGCCTTGCGTGAACGTTTCGCTGCACCTTCCAGCGAAACCTCGTCTGCTTCCGTCTGCAGGCACGTTGTTCAACGTGATTTCATTTATTGATTGATTGAGAGAATACCGGACTCAGTTTTTTTGAGAGGTTATTAGTGTTTCTTATAATAAAAAATCCCGTGCATTGCACGCGCTGGCAATTTAAATCAGATTTCACACATCAATATATTAATCCTAAGCGGACAGCAGTAAATTGAGAACACAGAGTCATATGGCTGCGTACAAACCTTGTTGCCTGCGTTTGACTGCTGTGCCTTGCGCTTCTTGTAGCTCTTCTCAGGAGGCAGTTCATCCTCGCTGACCTCCTCAGTCTCGGGCAGGTCGGCGACAGGCTGGGTCTGCTCGGGGAGTTCATCGTCCGACACGGCCTCCGTGTCCAGCGGTTCCTTGCTCTCGACCGGCAGCTCGTCCTCCGATACCTCTTCCGTGTCGGGAGCCACCGGAGCGGCAAGAAGCTCGGACGGCCATCCTGGAGATACAGGGATGAAAGTTAAGCAACACTGCGCTGGGTCAGGTATTGAATGGGTGACCACCATACACATGACTAGTTCTGTTCGGGAGAGAGATTGGAGGGATGAAAGTTAGTACAGCAACTTCACTCGCCTTGCTTATCAACCTCTCGACAGCATGGATTTGTAGAGGAATCCTGTTGTTCGCGTTGTACCGTCCTTCGGAAGGGACGTTAAGCCGGTAGTCCCCTTGTTACTCTTCGACAGGAGTAGGCTACGTGCCGGCACCGGGTTTCCTCTCCTCCCTTCTAGGCTAGGTTAGGTTCATCATTATCCACTCATTCACCGACGCCATTAGACCAGTGCCGCATGGCTTGTTACCAAAACAGTGCGTCGTTAAATAAACTCCACTAATGAATTGATCGAGTAGAGCCCGAGTGTGGGATCTTACCGTTGGCCGCCTCCAGGACTGTCTCTTCTGCCGCCTCCCGGACAGCGGCAAGCGACAGGTCTTCAGAACCGTCTCCACTGTCGCCCCCTTCATCCGAGCCGACTGCCTCCAGGTGCAGCCGTGGCGTGGACAGCGTTTGGGCGGAGGTGGGCGGGGACTCGGACAACTCAGGCATACCAACCTCTGAGAGCATCTCGATGTCGGAGCCGCTGCTTGAAGCCGCCTCCTCTTCGTCGACTGGAAAATAAAGACAGTTCTTAGATGCTTTGCTGAGAATGCAGAGATGGGGATCAAGATTTTCCTTTCGAAAAAACAGCGCATTTATTTGCAAATTCCAACTTAACTCGCCATGTTTTCCCAACACTTGTCGCATGACTTCGTTTTTGTACCTTCAGTTGATTATTTTGTCTCGTTTCATAGAATGCATTTGACCTGGCTGAAGACCTGGTTAAATATCTACCGTACACTAGCGGATTCTAGCAATGGCTACCAAAGAGCAGTTTGCAAGCTTGGGTGCATGCCAACCTGATAAAAGTTAAATGTAACCCAAAATATATTAATTTTAACTTTGTTTGATTAATATTTATTGACACTAGAATTATTAAATGTTTCAACCAAAGAAAAACATTTTTTCTGCTTGTAAAACGGATAGTTAACAGTAGCATCATGGTGTCATATTTTCTAGGTTGGTATGAGATCCCCAGAAAGTTGCAAACTCAAATTAATTCTAGTGTTAGCGCAACAGTTGCGATTGACAAATCAATTATTATTAATAGCGTCCTGCATTAACGAAACCAGAGCGTGTAATCGAGCAAGATTGCTCGGCCTGCTTCCACTCACCGATCTCCTGCACTTCCGGGCTGTCGTCGGCAGCGATGCATGTCTCCTCGATGACGCCGTTGTCAGGGTCGTCCATGAGGTACTCGTCCATCATGACTACGTCGGAACAGAAGGCGGGCTCGAGAGGTTCGTCCAGTGCCGCTTGGATCGCGTCCAGCCCGTCGGACTCTAACGTCTCAGTCTTAAAACAGGACAAACACGATTGTTTTTAGACTCATGTCTACTTGATCTAACCGTTGAGTGTGCAGGTTCTAGGTAGAGACAGAACGTTAATGTTAAACCGTTGAGTGTGCAGGTTCTAGGTAGAGACAGAACGTTAATGTTAAACCGTTGAGTGTGCAGGAGAACGTTGATGTTAAACCGTTGAGTGTGCAGGTTCTAGGTAGAGACAGAACGTAAATGTTAAACCGTTGAGTGTGCAGGTTCTAGGTAGAGACAGAACGTTAATGTTTAACTTTCTGCGTGAAAGATATAACAAAAAAGGTTTAACATTAACGTTTTGCCTCTACCTAGAACCTGCACACTCAACGATCTAACCTTAGAACTAGTTTTTGACAGCACAATCACGCTTCAGCAAATACTATCAAATAGTGTAACCCGCTATGTGTCCATTGCAGCGTTGGATCACATACCTCAAGGTCCAACAAGTGTGGAAAGTCCTCGTGACCAGGGCTGTCTGTGTCATCTTCTTCTGGCGACTGCTTAGCTCGAGTGTTCCGCGTTGCTCTGGTAGCTCGTGGAGTGGCCGCTTTCTTGCGTCCTCGGCCACGTTTTGCTCCCACCGGTCTGCCTGACCTCGTACGACGTGGAGGAGAGTCTGCAAAGACAGGCAACGGTCGTCCGTATTCTCCGCTCTATTCTCAGTACACTCTGTACTTTTTAAACAGTTGAAACATTTGCCATGAAACCAACGCACGGGGAGCTCAGCGGCATCTCATGGCGTTGCTTAAATGATCATTCGAGGACATTTACAGCAAACCAAGCGTGATCGGGCTACGCAGAGCTGCATGTATTGCAGTCCAATATAAGAAGCCGGCGGCTGCATGCAAAGAGGCTACGCAGCCAATCTCGCTCCGAGTTCGATAGCTCAAGTCACTGGTCGCCAGAAAAACAACAGTCTTTTACTAACAGTGCGAGGTAAACTCAATTTTATATAAATTGTTTATTGGTTTTTCCATAATATATGTTGGTCTGAATGCTGCCTGCAGCCCTCCCTCACAATTCTATGGGAAGGTAGGTCAGCAGCAAAGTTCCAGCTGCAATGGCAATCCAAACATCAAAGCTGAAGGGGAAAGATGTCTCTCAGTATTGTTAGCTTTGGTGCAGAATTTAAAACCTAATGCACTGACGTTCAATGAAACTTTTTGTTGAGGACGGAAGCAACCTCGATATACATCTACTTGAGTGTGAAAAAAAAACAGCATTGCAGGCTCCGGTCAATTAGTTGTCAGGGAACCAAGCACAGTTGTAGAGCGGTTTTAAGACCCACTCTCAATAAAGCCATCTTTGTCGTTAACTTCACAGTTCGGTTGGAGCAACACCCACGACTGATGGAGATAGGGGTTCGAGTCTCCGTTAGGGCAACAATTTTTGTGAGGGTTCAAGTTTCCAATAATAAAATATTATGCCAATTGCTAGAGTTTGCAATTTAACACTTAAACCTTTTTATCGAAAAGGCAAAGCAAACGAGCGTCAAAGGGCCAAGACCTTCTCGCATGCAACTAGCGTACTGTGCGGGAGTTGATGCCAGCTATTGGCTACTTGTTTGACCTATTGCAAGAAATAGAGCTATGATGCAGCCACCTGAAACGACTCCTGTTTCTGTGATTGCTAGATTCGCGTTTTCAGCCAGCAGTATTTTAACAATTTTCCCGAGACAGCTTTTCAGAGCTTTGCTTTAACAGAATATATTGTCAGTACCCAGTTTTTCCTTTATTGGTGGTATAAACTGAAATTGGCTATATTATACCTTGTAGTCGTTAATCCAAGTAGTAACTTTCGTAGAAGCAACCTAGTACTACCTAATGTACACCAAGGTTGGTAGGCGACTACAATATTGTTTATCAACATAACGTATTGTTATTTAAGATACAGACTTGACATGAATACAAAACAAAGGCGAAAGCTGGAAGTATGGCAATTTGACGTTCTATATTAAATAGCGCTAGCACGTAACGAAAATAAGGGATTGCTATGGTAGGTACACGATTTGTTTAGTGTTATGTTAGCCACGCCGGCTTCGTATTGCGATATTTGCACTGTTTTGGCTACGGATCGTCGGACAGCGGATACCGAAGTCATTCAAAACGAGTTATTTACTTACAGAGACGTTGTTATTTTGTAAAAATGCTAGTAATGAATTACCTTGAGATTCTCCGGCGACATCGTCCTCTTCGTACGACTCCATTTTCTAGTCGATCAATGAATGCTTGGGAAAAAAACAGCGTATCAGCAGATAGCATTCCAGTTTAACCAACCAGCAACGTCTTTACCCCCCACAACTCAGATTCAATAATAAATGGTTAATTTTCTAAACTTCATTACATCAGTAACACTCATTTAATAAATATTCCTATAAGTTAATTCCGATAATTTAAAATAACAACAACTTTTTATATGCTTTATTATATATGTATAATTCAACTTTTGTCTAGGGAGTTTATTCATATGTGTTGGCATCACTCCATAACGAGCGGAAAGTGCATCCAAGCAAATAACGCAGCGAAAATGTTGTATATAAATTTGCTAACGCAAATCACGATTTGTCTCACACTTTGTATGCCATGTTTTTGTTGCACATTACATGCTTTAATATTTATCCGTTTCCAATGTTCATATTGTCATCTATTCGGACATTAAAAATACTATGCAGGAAACTGGATTCCAGAGTCTGCATAAGTTAAGAGTATAAACTTTTGAACCATTTACACTAGTCAGGGATGAGCAGCATCTTGAGATACAAGTATCTGCGATACTTATTGAGAAGTATCTTGATATTGTAACTCTGGTACATTTTTAAAGTAAAATGAGCAGTGGGAATGGAAGGATAGGTTATGTGAGAAATATAAAGGTTTTACAACTGTGACCATTATGGTCTGTTTCCAGCATTCAACTAGTACAACATGTCTAGAAGATCGAGTTACCAGTCGAGCTTTGTCTTGAGAGGAACTACACCAGTACCTGAGACAGTCCAATAATTGCTTTGCTAGTTACAATGGCTTGTTCAATTTACATACCGCTTGAAATATATCAAACATCGATGAAATGTCTATTGATATTGAAGAAGCGTCATTATAAAGAAAAGTTTGTTCTCGATGGGAGCACACTTTTCCCTTCACCTAACCAATCAACTTTATAAATGCAAATTTCTTTTCATTAAAAAGTATCTTCAAGATTCTTACGTATTTTGTATCTTGAGATAATTTTTGTGGCAGTATCTTGTACAGATATCTCAGATAATTTTTAAAATGTATCTTGCCCATCCCAGACCCTGGGATTTTGTGTGCTTAACATAAAAGACCCTGGTATTAGAAACATGCTCTGAAAGCTGGCGCATGGTTGGCCTGCGTTGGCCTGGGTTTTTGAGAAGTTTAGTTTAAACCAGAGGCTTTAAGAAAACTTAACAGGAGTGACATAAAATTAAACTTGTCTACTCATTTTGGCCTATTTATTTAGTTTGCAAGTGGTTTTAAACAAGTTTACCTCACAAAACTCAATTGGACTAACTTTATAGGAACAAACACTTCCACCTGTTATGTCGCTGATTAAGTAAACTTTCTTAATTGATGGCTTAATCTGTTGCTTCGACTCCAGTTGAGAGGAAAATGCTTCAAGTATTACATGTTTTTATTTCAAAATCTGCCGTAGGTTGGAAGCTAAAACAGCAATGCAATAAAAATAATTAACAGTACATCAGAAAGAAAATGGCCTTTAAATTTTGCGTTGGAAATCTAGTCCGTGATGGAAAGAAGGAAATAAGCTTTAAAAACATGCGTCAAGTTTGAAAAAAAAAGTAGTATAAAAAGACAAGAAATACCAGACATCTTCAGAAAAAATGTACAATTTTAAAAGATAAATGTAAAAATAGATGGGTATTTTCTGGGCAAAAATAAAACTAAAAGATAAATTTCATAATTTTAAGAGATCTCAAATTAAAATTTCTGTGATGAAAGAAAGGGAGGCCACCAATCTTTCAATAACTGTCCAAATAAAAACTGTAGGCAAGTGAAAGAAGAAAAACGTTGAAGCAGTTAAAAAATGCTGAAAGTGTTCGTCTTCCATAAGAACCTATATTAAAAGTGTCAACTGCTTGTCTGACTGAAAATAAGACCAGTCAATAAATCCTTGACTAGGTTCTTTCACGCGAGATCTTACTGGAGATTGGAACTTGAAAGATTTTCCCAAAAATTGCTGGTCAAAAATCTGACTAGTTTAAGAAAACACTGACAATTCTGCTAAGTCCGTAATCTCTCAAGAGAGTCAATGTTCAAGTACATAGACTTTCTTGGCAGATCCTGGCTTGGAAGATTTTTTAGCTGTGCAACATTTTTTATTTTGGTGGTATTTGAAAAAAGTGCCCCCCCCCCCCCCCCCCCTTAACCTTCTTTTACTTGTTGAAATGTAAGTTTTGAGGGCTTTTAAAAATTTGATATCTTTTTTGCTATTTCCCAATAAAAACTCCCAATAAAAATATGTTAAAAATTCATCGAAACTTCAATCGAACTTTAAACGCATTCTGTGAAGCCAATTTAAAAACAAAAAAAAGCCGCGGAGCACGACATTTTTGCCGCGCACTAGACCGAGTTGGCTGTTGGAGCTGCGTCAGTGAGCGCGAATACGAATCGGAGACAGCCAAACGTGACGAGTGATCCGTGAACCAAGGGGGCGGATCCCTCCCACCCGACTCCTCCCCCTGCTTGACAAGAACACGTGTGCCATGTCGGTGCCGGAGGGGGTGTGGCCTGCAAGGACACCCGACGAGCTGCAACCAATCGGCGCACTGCGTTCGCTGCGTCGTCCGCATCACCCCGCCCCTCGCCACGCCCCTCCCCCGACCACCCGTCAGCTGCGTAGAGCACTTGGTCCACAGTCGTGCCGTGTTCGCTGTAGTTGAGAAGCTCGAAGCTGCGCGACAGCTGCAAGGTCAAGTACAACCTGGACCATTCGTCTCAAATAACATGGTACCCATACCAGAACCCAAACCAGAACTAAACGATTTTAAGAAGCCAAAACCATACTTTGACATTTTGTGAAAACCGAAATTGGAATCGAACCATAATTCAAGGTTTTGCTGTAATAGGAATCACCTTTCATCCTTGCTCTATCCACGTTATTTGAAATCAGCTGGCTGGATCCTATGCTCTATCCAGGTTATTTGAGATCAGCTGGCTGGATCCTATGCTCTATCCAGGTTATTTGAGATCAGCTGGCTGGATCCTATGCTCTATCCAGGTTATTTGAAATCAGCTGGCTGGATCCTATGCTCTATCCAGGTTATTTGAGATCAGCTGACTGGATCCTATGCTCTATCCAGGTTATTTGAAATCAGCTGACTGGATCCTATGCTCTAGCCAGGTATTTGAGATCAGCTGGCTGGATCCTATGCTCTATCCAGGTTATTTGAGATCAGCTGGCTGGATCCTATGATCTATCCAGGTTATTTGAGATCATCTGGCTGGATCCTATGTTCTATCCAGGTTATTTGAGATCAGCTGGCTGGATCCTATGCTCTATCCAGGTTATTTGAGATCAGCTGGCTGGATCCTATGCTCTATCCAGGTTATTTGAGATCAGCTGGCTGGATCCTATGCTCTATCCAGGTTATTTGAAATCAGCTGGCTGGATCCTATGCTCTATCCAGGTTATTTGAGATCAGCTGACTGGATCCTATGCTCTATCCAGGTTATTTGAAATCAGCTGACTGGATCCTATGCTCTAGCCAGGTATTTGAGATCAGCTGGCTGGATCCTATGCTCTATCCAGGTTATTTGAGATCAGCTGGCTGGATCCTATGATCTATCCAGGTTATTTGAGATCATCTGGCTGGATCCTATGTTCTATCCAGGTTATTTGAGATCAGCTGGCTGGATCCTGTGCTCTATCTAGGTTATTTGAGATCAGCTGGCTGGATTCTATGCGTGGCTCACCTCGTCATAAAAGATGGTGGCGTGTTTTCGTGACAAGAACGCGCAAGCTCCGAAGGTGTCGAGCTCAAGATCGTTGCCCGAGCCGGTGCCGACCGTGAGCGAGTGCCGCGTCATGCGCACTCCAAGGCCGCCACCCGCGGGGCAGAGCCGAGCGCGGCAGTGCTGCCAACATGGAGAACAAAACTTGTATTGAGTTCAGCCAAACTGAGTTGTATATCAGCACTTTGTAGACCTGTGTAAAAAAAAACTTTGTCCCTACAAAAAAAGATCAATACATGGCAAAATAATATGTCATACTCAAGTCTGAATCCTGATGCATCGAGTAAATTAGGTTAGGTTAGGTTGGTTTTACATGGTGTTGTACAAGGGATGTTTTAGCCCCTTAAAACTAAAACTCTAATCTCTTGAAAAAATAAAGCACTTTGTCCATGAGCACTTTGATCTCAAGTTGGTCGTACTTTCCATCCTTCGCTTGCTGGTTTCAGCAGTCTCGAGATGCAAGACAGGTGTGGACTTTACCTGTCGTGGTGTTGTTGGCGGTCCTGCGACGTTGCGGTTAAGTTGGCGCACACGCTGCCTTGCTAGCTCAAGTACCAGACGAGGATGAAGCCAACGCATCTCCTCATCATCCCCCTCATCATCGCCCACGTCATTGTTGTCTACGACTCTGTAACAACTTGATTTTTTAGATGTCTATCGAGCAACGGAGATATTGATGACTGATTTCATTAAAATCTGCCTAAACTTGGTTTTAACTCAGTTGAATCAAATCAACGCTGACTTTCTGAGAGTAGAGTTGATCCCATATGATAACCAAGTTTTAAGATGCTTGTGCTTATTGCTATGTCAATTGTGTGCAGTCCCATATGATAACCAAGTTTTAAGATCCTTGTGTGCTATGCTTGTGCTTATTGCTATGTCAACTGTGTGCAGTCCCATATGATAACCAAGTTTTAAGATCCTTGTGTGCTATGCTTGTGCTTATTGCTATGTCAATTGTATGCAGTCCCATATGATAACCAAGTTTTAAGATCCTAGTGTGCTATGCTTGTGCTTATTGCTATGTCAATTGTGTGCAGTCCCATATGATAACCAAGTTTTAAGATCCTTGTGTGCTAAGCTTGTGCTTATTGCTATGTCAATTGTGTGTAGTCCCATATGATAACCAAGTTTTAAGATCCTTGTGTGCTATGCTTGTGCTTATTGCTATGTCAATTGTGTGCAGTCCCATATGATAACCAAGTTTTAAGATCCTCGTGTGCTATGCTTGTGCTAATTGCTATGTCAATTGTTCTTCGTAAGCTTGCTCACGAGGCTTGATCCTTTGCTCCGTCCACGACTTACCCTCGGCTTGGCTGACATCCATTGGGCAAACTGGCGACGCTGTGCCGTCCGTTAACAGCTTGGTTGACAGGCACATCCTGGACACAGAAAAACATCAACGTCATGCCAAGGTTCAGCCCTTCAGCCGTTAAAAGCAACACCGACTTGGTTTCGAATTTTCCTTTTCAGCGCTGTTACCTTGTCAGCACCAGCTTGACGTAATGCGATGCCGGTTTGTAGCGCCACCAGCGCAGCTAGCCACGCTTCCTGATCTGCTGCGCTGGCTGCTGCGTTGCCCACTTTACTGGGAGGCTCTTCAAGAATCCTGCAACATTAATGGAAAATTTCACTAACAGTCTGATTGCTGTCTAAATGATGGATGATTCGATTTAAATTGCAAACGCTTGCAAACCGCAAAGTGTTTTATTATAAGAAGCGGTGATAAACTCTCAAAAATTGATGCCCAAACGGGGCTTCGAGCCCCGATCTTTTCCTGTTGCGTTTGTCATTGTTTTACTCACGTCTTCGACTCGTCTTGGACACCGCTGGCTTGCCAACGTAATACATCTCGAAGCGAAGGCAGAAGCTTCGGCCGACGCAAGTAAAGCTGCTTCACTGAAGGAGGCACCTGTAACCATGGAAATCAGTCGTTAGGGTCGTTGTAACCTTAGCGACCGGTCCTTAGGGTCGTTGTAACCAAGGCAAACAGTCGTTAAGGTCATTGTAACCATCACAACCAGGTTAGGACCCTTGAAAGCATTACAGTGAGCTCTTTAGGAGCACGGTCATGACTTACCAAGACGTGATCTCGACGAAGGCCAACAAAACGACGGGAACGAAACGGCGGATGTTTCCGATGAGCGTGACGCAGGAACGAGACGGTGACCTCGCGTTGGTCGACCGGTCCGCAGAACGCGTCCCAGAGAGCGACTCGTTCTGAGGCGCGGGAACTGCCCAACAAAGAGTCCTGCAATAGAGAACAAGGGGACCGTGGCTAAAACAATTGACATTGACCTTATATAAAAGCTTTAAATTGCGATGTTCAACTTTTTAGTTTGTCTCTGGCTGCTGGCTGCTGGCTGGGGTAACATTTTTTTCTGTACATGTTGATGGAAATTGCAAAATTTGGCTAAAATCGTGTGCAATTGGGTTATAATTGTTCAAAATTAAAATCTCAACACTATTGTGACACTTTGAGGGTGATTTGAAAGCGTTTTTTTGGTGAAATATTGATAATTATGTTTGAAATTTCCTGCCTAGGAAAATTGGAGCCATGTCTCACAGCTCGATTTTTATTTGATTCAAAACTTGCCTTTTACTCACCCGCAGCAGCTCGGTAATACTGTTCATGCATGCCTATGAAAGTTATTGAAAAAGTTGAGCCCAAACGCTGTTATTTATGTTCGTTTTACGTGAAATAGAAATAATTTTGCAAAAAGAGTGACAGATTCATTCATTTGTTTGGTTTTTTGACCACTGCAGGGTGAACGAATTCTTAAACTTATCTTTGCGGCAGTGCATTCAGGATATTCAAACGTCAAACGGGATTAGAACGTCAAATACTTTAAAGAAATCGGTCAAACATTGCTGGAGATAATTTTTAATTTTACATTACTTCAGAGCACGACCCAACGCGACATTTCTACGCTGATTTGATGGGATTTTCATAATGAATTTTATTTAAAACTGGGTGGCAAGGTAAGATTTTGACAGTTTTCAATCAATGTCAAACAACTTAATTACCGAATAAACTTACATTTTGTCAATTTTAAGTGCTTATCCGTTCATTAAACATGTTTTTAGTAAGATCTGGTGGAGATGTAAAAGGTATTTCACAAGTTTTTATCTCTAAGAAATATTTCACGGAAATATTTTGACAGCCAACGTCATTTGTTTTCGAAATTTTCATCGTGGTCACTTTGGAATTCACAGAGTTTCCACAATGCAGTGACCCCGAGTGACATAAGTGGCAAATTTCAAATTCAATAAATGGGGGTACTTTTGGTTGTGGTCCCATTAGAGGCTTTACATTAGAAACCAAAATGCCCACTTTCTCAAAATATAAAGCGGCCGTAGGCAGCGGGTACTGCTAGTTAACCTTATATAAAAGGTTTAAAATTGCGATGTTCAACTTTTTAGTTTGTATCTGGCGACCAGCTGGGGTAACATTTTTCTGTACATGTTGATGGAAATTGCGAAATTTGGTTAAAAACGTGTGCAATTAGGTTATATTTGTTCAAAATTCAAATCTTAACACTATTGTGACACTTTGAGGGTGATTTGAAAACGTTTTTTTGATGAAATATTGATAATTATGTTTGAAATTTCCTGCCTAGGAAAATTGGAGCCATGTCTCACAGTTCGATTTTTATTTGATTCAAAACTTGCCTTTTACTCACCCGCAGCAGCTTGGTAATACTCTTCATGCATGCCTTTGAAAGTTATTGAAAAAATGAGCCCAAACGCTGTTATTTACGTTCGTTTTACGTGAAATAGAAATAATTTTGCAAAAAGAGTGACATGTGCATTCATTTGTTTGGTTTTTTGACCACTGCAGGGTGAACGAATTCTTAAACTTATCTTTGTGGCAGTGCATTCAGGATATTTAAACGTCAATGTCAATGTCAACGTCAATGTCAAATTCTTTTCAAAATCTCTAGAACTGAAGGGAAATAAATGACAGAACTGAAATATTGTTGGTGTCTTGGCTAGCAAGATTGGCTAGCCCAGATTGTAAAAGGTATTTCACAAGTTTCACTCTCTAGGAAATATTTTAAGAAATCATGCACGAAAATCTTTTGACAGACAACGTCTTTTGTTTTCGAAATTGTCATCGTGGTCACTTTGGAATTCACAGAGTTTCCACAATGCAGTGACCCCGAGTGACATAAGCGGCAAATTTCAAACAAAATAAATAGGGGTACTGTATGGTATTGCATGGTACTTTTGGTTGTGGTCCCATTAAAACCAAAATGCCCACTCCCTCAAAATCGTAAGCGGCCGTAAGGCAGCGGGTACTGCTAGTTTTACGAAATTTTCATTTTTTTTTTTTTTTAGGTAAGGTTAGGTTAGGTTAGGTTAGGTTAGGTTAGGTTAGATTAGGTTAGGGTAGGTTTTGTTAGGTTAGGTTAGGTTAGGTTAGGTTCGGTAAGGTTAGGTTAGGTTAGGTTAGGTTTGGTTAGGTAAGGTTAGGTTAGGTAAGGTAAGGTTAGGTTAGGTTAGGTTTCGTTAGGTTAGGTTTGGTTAAGTTAGGTTTCGTTAGGTTAGGTTAGGTTAGGTTCGGTTAGGTTAGGTTAGGTTAGGTTAGGTTCGATTAGGTTAAGTTGATAAATTCAAATAATTTTTTTATTTTTAAAAAAATTCCAAGAATTATTAAAAAATTTTAAATAATTTCTGAAATTTTTATTTCCAAAAAAAAAAAATTTTAATTTGCATATATTTTTTATTTTAAAGGGGTGAAATGGTTTGCGTCTGTACATCTTTAAAGAATTTGTGAAATTTCGTCTAAAAAGCCGGCGCTTGCGCTCGATCGGTTCGTTATTCGGGATTACATACTATTGTGCCATTTTCACGGCGATTGATTCGGGATTTGCCGGTGAATTGTTGAAAATTAACAAAAAAATCAACGGAAAAAGTCCGACAACAATGCATTTTTCACCATCGAAATCGTAGCGCGTAGCAACGGAATAATTCGTAGCGTAGCAATGGAAACCTAAATTTTATTTCAACCTTCAGCTCTGAAAATTTCCGTTGCTACGCTACGAAAAGGCTGGCAAAAAGATCTTTTCTAGGTATTGAAATATTGTTGAAATCAATTCAAATCTACACACCACTCTTAACTGTCACCCAACACATGGCAGCTGCGTACGCAGCGGGTGCACTACTAGTTCCAATTTAAAACTGATTCACAAATTTGAATAATGTTCAGGAGCAAAATATTGAGTGACTTAGATTAATATATTCACATATTATATTACAAGGAATAAACATGACTTTACGGTCGCGGATTGACGTTTTGAAGCTGCTAACCTGTTGATTGATTTGTTGTGTTTAACTTAGCACTGTTTTGACAACGTGTCATGTGGCACTGGTCTAATGGCTTCTATGAATGAGTGGATGATGATGAGGATACATATAGTGACAATTTGTAATTCGATAAGTAAGACGTCTGAAAACTTGATATTATCCCAAGATTAGTATTGTAGATGTAATTAAATTGCAAATTACTCGACTCTATTACTTCTCGGGAAACCGCAGACGACAACAAAAAGTTTGTTTTCCGAGTTTCCCACAAATTTCCCGCAGTTTTTTTGCACAGTATTTCACTGGTGAGTCAGCGACACGTGAGAATAAACCCAAGCAATAAGATCTAATGTCGGTAATCACGGTCCATATGAACCACCTCAACGACACAACGGTCTTGTGGCTCTGGTCTGATACCGTAAGTGGGTGATGATGAGGATGAGGAATATCTGCAAGTATTAACCATATCAGTGCTGTCAGCATATCTTGCTGATAGCAAACAGATGCTAAAACAGATGCCATGCAAACAGAATTGCTCATAAACTAGAATTAATTTGAGTTTGCTACTTTCTGGGGTGCTTGTACCAACCTAGAAAACATGGTACCATGATGCTACTGTTAACTATCCGATTTAAACGTAGAAAAAATATTTTGCTCTGGTTGAAATATTTAATAATTCCAGTAAAAAAAAATATTTACTGAAAAACAATAAATATTAATCAACCAAAGTTCAAATTAATATATTTTGGGTTAATTTTAACTTTTATCAGGTTGGCATGCACCCAAGCTTGCAAACCGCTCTTTGGCAGCCATTGCTAGAATCCGCTAGTGTACGGTAGGTACTTAGCAGAAGCCATTAGGACTTTTAGTTTTGTATTCAAGTTCTTATTTTTCAATAGATTTAATTTCACATGAATAAACTGATAGATTTACAAAGAATTAAAATGCGAGATGCATTGTTCCTTCATAATTTCCTGGTTAATTTTCAAACTCCCCGGTGAAGACTGGCTTTATTTTGCATTCTAAAGTTGGCAACATGTAGTCAGAGTCCACCAGGCCGTGGCAAGGTAAGGCTAACACAACTGTAGTCAGAGTCCACCAGGCTGTGGCAAGGTTAGGCTAACACAACTGTAGTCAGAGTCCACCAGGCTGTGGCAAGGTTAGGCTAACACAACTGTAGTCAGAGTCCACCAGGTTGTGGTAAGGTTAGGCTAACACAACTGTAGTCAGAGTCCACCAGGCTGTGGCAAGGTTAGGCTAACACAACTGTAGTCAGAGTCCACCAGGTTGTGGTAAGGTTAGGCTAACACAACTGTAGTCAGAGTCCACCAAGCTGTGGCAAGGTTAGGCTAACACAACTGTAGTCAGAGTCCACCAGGTTGTGGTAAGGTTAGGCTAACACAACTGTAGTCAGAGTCCACCAGGTTGTGGTAAGGTTAGGCTAACACAACTGTAGTCAGAGTCCACCAGGTTGTGGCAAGGTTAGGCTAACACAACTGTAGTCAGAGTCCACCAGGCTGTGGCAAGGTTAGGCTAACACAACTGTAGTCAGAGTCCACCAGGTTGTGGCAAGGTTAGGCTAACACAACTGTAGTCAGAGTCCACCAGGCTGTGGCAAGGTTAGGCTAACACAACTGTAGTCAGAGTCCACCAGGCTGTGGCAAGGTTAGGCTAACACAACTGTATGTTGATTTTCAAGCTCCATACAAAGCGCTTTAACAGGAATGTTTCACTCACCAGAAGGTGACCGGGATGAGCTGGACACATCCACCGCTGCGCTGCAGGAGGCGGAGCTGCAAGGGGCGGGTCCAGACAGTCCAGATGCCACGACATCGGACAGAAATCACACGCAACCAGGGGCCGTTGCCGGGACGACCGGCCGCACTCGGCACACGACCGGGACGCGCCGGGATCTTCGCGCCGCGTCACCCGGCGCAAGCCTCGACCTTGAGCTGGACGATCGATTGATCGATTAAATGGTGGACACATTTTCTTGTCTTTCTCTGGCATTTGCCAACAACGCCAGTCAAGAAGCAACATAATTACTTTAATTAATTACAAAAATTGCTTGGTTGCCGAGGGTTACCTTTGTCTGTTCCCGGAAATCCCGTCGGCAAGTTGGTTCCACGCGGAAGAGAAAATGTGCTCGGATTCATGGCAGCTGCAGCTCTCGTCAGAAGGCCCAAAGCACCTCCAGCATCTGTATCCTCGGCACCTGTGTATCATACAGACCAACCTGGAAAAATGTGCAACCGAACCGGGATACGAACCCGGGACCTCCCAATTTCCGATCGGGTGCTCTACCAACTGAGCTACCCGGACACACATATTCCAGCTTTCGCGGGGGGTGCAATTACAATGCAATTACAATATGCAATTGTAAGAGAGAAATAAAAAATTAAAAAATTGCTGGCAACAAGAGCTAGGTATTGTTGCCAGCCACATCCAGGCCCGGTCTAAGATTCTCCAGATATGCAAGGCGGTGCTTACCGGTCTCCTTGTCAGCTGTCGCGGCAGCCAGGGCGGCCATCTTGCATGCGTGACAGAGCCACTCTCCCGTCGGAAGATCGACTTCCTCCAGGGGCGGGTCACTGCAACAAAGAGAGACTCAATCACAAGCGTTTCTTTATCTTCAAGGCTTCACAAGTTGAGTTGCGACGTACGATGAGCTGGAGCAATGTTTTGGGATGACATAATGTGAAGCAGATCCATTTTATGGATTGAAGAAAAACAGCCAAAAATTCACAACATGAAATTAAAAATTTGTGAATAAAAAGAGAAATGCACAGACTTGAAAACTGTGTAACTACCTCATTTTTATTTGTTTCACATCGATGCAAAATTGGTGAGAAAATATCAACTAATTTTGGCGGCACTTTGTGAAACCTTTCCGAGAGTATGAATGAGAGTCCCAGATTGGATACAAGTTTTCATGGGGGTAGTAGCATTCATAAAAATAATTCAACCACCAGTCCATCCTGTTTTTGATTTGTGTCAGCAAAAGAAAGATTGTGTTAGTTATCTAATGCTTGTGGAAAAGTAAAGCTTGCAAGTACCTATTTGATTCTCATTTGAAATGAGCATACTCTGCTGTAGCAAACCTCTCTGTACACAAGGGGGCATGTGGTCACGTGCTCTCAGTGAAACACTTCTAACTCAAGGCATTCAAATAGAGCGGTTTACTACTAAAGTACATTGCAAATCAGAACCAAATAGTTGCAAGCTTAGACCCTTCCAATAGCTTACCTAAGCTTTAAAATGTAAGGAACTTACTGGCAGTGCAGATGAAATGAGGCGGGACACTTGTCGCAGCAAAGCAGGTCCCCTCCTTCTCCGCACGAATCACAGCAGTCATGGTTGTGCCCTTTGCCGGGCCGCTTGTAGTATGCATGCAGTTCGCGAGGCTCCTTACGCCGAGCCTTGGCCGCTTCCTCGCTAACCGGAGGCGCGATCAACGCCTGGATCTGCTGCTGACACAAACTAAGGTGTCAGTAACTTGTCCAGTACACTCAACATATCTCACTCAACGCATAGACTACGAACCTGCATCACGTCCCCAGCATTTTCCATTTCACACTCCTTCGTTGACATTCTCACAGACTTTCTTACAGTGAGGACTTTCGGTAAAAACAACTTTATATTCAATTAGGTTATGGGCAATGGAGTCACTGAATTTTGAATAGGTTATTACCCCTTATTACTCCTCTTACTGGCTGCCACAAGCGTGCATTGACCGTCGTCCGAACAGACGGTTACCAAGAATTTCTGACTTTATCCACTTTTCAAGATATAAGAAAGCTAATAAAGATTGCTCTGCAGTTTTTCTGCCTATAGACGCTTGTCCGCGCTCGTACAGCTAGCGCTGAGGAGGCTCGACGATCGGTACCGTTGTCAAATGTACAGGAAGAACGTCGCATACACAAGCAATTAGTTGATTGTGCACTGTGCAAGACAGATTTATTGGATGAGCGAAGCGAACCCAACAAAAACTTAATTTGACTCGGTAGTCCGAGTAAGAAAATAAGGATTTTATAAGGAGGAGAGGAACTAAAGTAATTTAAAGTAGAGTGGGAGTTGTGCTTCTAAGCACCCCTCCATTCCCACACCTGACAACTCTTTTCTCTTCCCTTTCGTTACTTTTGGTTTGTTTAGTTTAATCGTTTAATGCTTACTTGATTTCTTTATTTTCAGTGCGTTGACATATGGAAAAAATATTTTACATCCGTATTATAGGCTCCGTAAGATTTTAACAAACTAACATTAAATTACATTGCTAACATTACTAACACCTATTGTTCTTTTGTCTTTAATTGAAGGTATTTACAATTTCTGGTCAAGGATTCATCATGCACATTCTAATAGTTTGTTATTCCACAGCTGGAATATTGTACAACAAAAACTCTTTTAATATTGCACTTTCCCATGAAGCAATTGTAGCAAAACAAAGCAAACATAGACCCAACGATGTGTTTGCTTCCCACCTTTTTTTCTTTTTTTTAATGTAGATGAAAATCTGGGTTGTACTATATTAACGCACGACTAGGTACCAAAATTGTAGTAAGGTTTGTGTTCAGTTTCTCCGTTGCCTGAGCTCGGAGCAGATTGTGATACACAATTACTAAAAAGCTTTCAACACAGTCAGCCATGATCTGTTATTATGAAACTAAAAAGGTTGGGTCAGCGACTGGGGGAGATCGTTCCTTCTAGAAAGAGTCAAGCTGGTAAAAATTCAAAAGGAGTATATTTGTCTGTTGGTCGAATTGGTAACTAGGGTAGGTGTTCCTCAAGAAGCAATCACATTGCTGCTTCTATTCATACACTTCACCAACGATTTACCACCGGATCGACTACACTTCGCTCAGACTGCATGTGAGTGCCACTTGTGATAACGTTGCCAGGCCTCGAAGAGTAACCAACAGCGAGGACAATGGTATTACCTTACCACAGTGCAATAATGTACAATTGTAAGAGGAAACAATAAATACAAAATATAAAAAATGGTGTCTTCCAATACAAAAACATGGGCACTATCATCAACTTCATGGAACATAAGTTCTAAAGAGAGCGCACATTTACTAATTTTTCTGGAAGGGCAAAGCATTGTAGAAAAATCAAACCTGACATTTCTAGGTTTATAAATGGACTGTAACTTGGACTGGAGAGTACTTATAAATCAACTTTATTTAAGTCTAACGACTGGAATAATTAGAGAAATCAGTGATGAATACAGAATCAGTGTATACTTTGCAAACATCCACTCAAGATTACAAGACGGTGCATTTCTTTAGGAGCAAACTCAAGCTGCAACAAGTTTTTCACGTCCAAAAGAAAGCCATGAGAAAGCCATGAGCAAATTTACATTGTGCTTTGTATTAATGAATGTCTTTATATCCGTATTGTGCAAACAAACTATTTATTATTATTGATTATTATTAGATGTTTTTGAACGTAAATTACCTGACCTTTTGTATGCGATGTTTTCTTTGCATGAGCATAATGGGACCCTGGCGCTAGCTTCAGTCTGATCAGTATTGTGAAAACACAACATGATGTCGGGCTTTCGTCGGAGTGGCCGTCCGCTCCCCATTGAATATTCCTTTCAGTTATGTTATCTAGTTAAAATCTATTGAAATTATATGCCAGCAGAAAGATAAAGTTAAACATGGATGTATTTCACTGTTACGAGTTTTTACTGATGCGACGGTTCCAAGAAGACAAACTTCTATGGGATGGAATGAAGACTGAGTCATGCACTTCATTTCATTCTCTACTTTTGTCAATCAGAAATCAGGCTGTTTTAAGAGTTGAATGTGTGATGCACCCTGCGGTAAGTAAAAGAAAACATTTTTTTTCTCTTCATTTGTGGGACAAATCTTTTTTAAATTATTATACTTCCTATGTTTATTATGACTCGTCATTTTCATAACAAAAAATACCAACACAAAATACCAATACTTCATTCCAACATTTGATTTTCAACAGCACTTCTCAGCAGACCTTTGGTTTCTTGCTGTTGCCCTCGAAAAGTCACCGCATCGGCTCCTAGAATTTCTGACTGACGAGCTTCTCAAAGATGAAGATCGTGCTGCCCGAATCCCTGGACAGACTGTCTTAGCCCGATATTTAAACCATTACAATTTTGTGGAAATGCACTTGGATAGCATATTCAAGTATGGTGAGACAGCAACTCTTCCAAGAGAGGTAGGTTTATAGTGCATTAGATAAAAGTGCACAACATATAACATTTATAACACAGGTAATCAGGGACAACTTAAAGAGACGTGACATTTTTGTGACAGCTTTTCAAGTGCAAGAACGTCCGGATTTTGTCGCTAAAAAGCAACAACCTGGAAACAATCCCTGCGGATGTAGGACGCCTGCGGAAGCTGGAGCGCCTCTCGCTGACAAACAATCGGCTACAGAACCGCTCCATTCCTTTCACGCTGACATTCTGCAAGCGTCTGCGGGAACTCTATTTGGACAACAACCTGCTGGACGCACTTCCTGGATTCCTGCTGTCCATGCCACAACTCACTACAGTGCACCGGCATGGAAATCACAACTACTTCAAGGCAACCTTCATGTGGTACCACACGGACATCAATGACAGGTATGCTGCTCTTTCACTCTAGCACAATGTTAGGTGTTGCCCTAATTATACGAGTCAGTCTACCTATTTCTATTTCAATTTAGTTCTATTTGTCAATCTATTTCTATCCAGCAAGGCAAGAGATGGGTAATTATGAAAGGAAGACAAAAGCTGAGATCTGTACTTGCTTTTGGAAGTAGCAACTGAAAAGATTGGCACCACGTGATAGACTCAACATCCCCATTCCATTTGTTGGTAGTTTAGATAGGCTTATTGGAAGGCCAACTGTGTTAAAAAAGCTTGCAAGCTGCAGAAAGCAGATGTTTCCTGTCTCTGACTGTGCAGTGACAAAAAAACAAGGAAGACTTGTATTATGCAGACAGTTTTGCCGCTACTTTCACGTCTTGCTTTTGTGTCAGGGTGCTGAGGGTAGGTGGAGAGGCCGGCTCTCAGAAGAAGCAGCTGCCGCCGGTTCGGGAGCCGCCTTCCCTGGTGGTTGCATCCGCCGCTGCAGTCATCGCTTCTAAGATGGACTTCTTTGCCGACGGCTTGTTGCCCAGCACAATCCAGGACTTGATCGCCGATATCTACCCCTCGTACAATGTTTGCGGGAACTGCCAAGCCGCCATCGCAACTTCTTCTGGAGGTAGGTGTTCCCAAGGATGACTTGGGAATGGATTTTCAATGCTAATAGCCTAATAATAGCCTAATAGGGTGCTAAGAGGCTGGGTAATTTTGTTGTGAAGATTTAAAGGCTCTCTCTCTCATGCCTTTCTGTCCAACTTCATTCCGCCGCGATAATTTCGGCTGAGTATTTGAGGCAAACCTGTTCGAAAACGTTGGCTTCCGAGACTCAAAAATCTTCCCCCTGTTAATGTCCTCTAATCTCAAAGCTTGATTGTAAATTAAAGTCCCTCTGTTGACTAGCTCAAAACTATCATCACAGTTGACACTGTTTTACCAAAAGCTCCAGCAACTGATTCGCATGAAGTTTGTTGTGCAGGCTTCAAGGTGTTCACGTTCAAGAATCCGTACCTAGGGAACACGTGCGTGCCGTTCCAACACTGGGCGTGCTCTCGGGCGTGTGCCGAAGACATCGAGGTCCCGGCACACCTCGAGCAGCAGCGAGCGGCACATCGCATGGACTCTGAGTACAACCAGTACATTAACGAGTTCCAGCGCGATCGAGCAATTGCACCCAACACAGTTGTGCAGAGCAGAACTGCTTGTACAGTACTATAGTTGTGCAGAGCAGAACTGCTTGTACAGTACTATAGTTGTGCAGAGCAGAACTGCTTCTTGCTTCTGAACTCTTAGTTTATTTTCGTGCCAACAGGGAAGCGAATGTGTTTTCAAAGTTTTTTCTTTTTGCGAGTGGATTTTGTGTTGAGCTAGATTGGGGATCGCCCCGGTGTTGTTGTTAGTGAGGTTATCTCCCCCTAGCGGGGCAAAGTTTCGATCGGTTTGTGACGTTTCGCTGTTACCTGTGGGCAGAGAATTGTTTTCAAACAGATTTAGCGTAGAAGTGGACACTGGCATCTTAGTGAGAGTAGCACGTAGGGAGGCCGGCCAAAAAGCGGAGTATTTTTGTATCGTGTCAAACAGAACCAAGCCAAAGTTTTCCCTGAGGTGCACAACTTGGTTTTTCCAACCAAGGATTTGAGATCAGTTTTTTGGTTTTCTAGTTTGCAGGATTTTGTTTCAGAAAGTGCACTTGCTGAGAGTCGCAATGGAGTATGTCAGTAAGTGCACATGACAGTGCAACCAGACTTCAGACTGGGCCGTTGAGCCTCGATTGACTGAAATATTTACTTGTCCAAGTGTTACATCGATGACACATATCCATAAAGTTTCAAACAATAATCAAAAGTGTACGCGTGGATGAGTGTTAGTTGCATGGAGCGTACGTTGGCTGGAGTCTACCAGTTACCAGGACCAGATGTTAGCGTTGTTGCCGATTATTGATTCTAGTTCTAGCGGACAACGATTATAGATATAAGCGTAAGTTTGTTGATGTGTTATCAGGTGACTTCGGTCGAGAGCTCCTTTCAAGTCAGATTTAGAGGTTATGAGTTTATAAGAAATATTGTGATTGATTTTGTGAAATGGAAATAAAGAAACTTCTTACCCTTACTTATAATGTGTGAACAATTATTCTGGCTGCATCAGGACAAAGGTGGTGAAGAAGTGGTAGAAAGCAGATCTGGTGGGTGATTATCAATACGAACGAACGTGCAGAGATTACTAGGCACCTGCCATGCCCAGGGCTAGGACAGGCCCTGTACAAGATGCTAGGTATCTGCCGTGTTCAGTCTCCCAGGGCCAGGATAGGCAGAAACAACAAAATATCAGTAACAATTAAAATATTTTTTTTTATTCTTGAAGCAATGCAATCACATTGAAGTATTTTGTTCCTGCAGGTAAGTAGGGTGCTAACATCGTCAACAATATAAATGCTTTATAATCAGCACGTACGGAATACCCTAGATGCAAAGGAACGACTCTCCATCCCACACTGGTCTGAGCAAAACAGCCGCTCTTCTCAGAAAATAATATCAAAATAGAAATAGCAGTTGGTATCAGAAAAAGAAACGCTCAAGGCCGAAAGGTTGCCACCGAAACTAAAGGAATCGCAACGAATCTATTGGTGAAAGTATCGGGGCTCGACCAATGACCAGCCACCTCGTGCAATAACACGTCGGGAGAAATAAACACGTACGATAGATAGAAAAAAACAATTGTAAGCAATTACTTAGACATAAAAATAATAAATAGCTTTGTTAGCGACTTGACTCGAAGACTTAGGAAACATCACAGAGCGACCACGTCGTATCGTAATTGATAACAATAGCGTTGGTAAAATAGAATATCAGATTCTGCAGTCTTGGCATCTTATGAGTTACGATGAACGTGGCTTTTCCAAAACGGTATCGTCTCCTCCGGTGCGATGACCGGGCCGCCAATCGAACGCTCCGTTGCCACACCCGCATCACAAATACTAAACAGCGACATCCTCTCGCGACCACGGCTTGGCGGCACTGGGACCGGTCACTCGCACACCTTGGAGACCATCTTCTCCATCTCCATGTCGATGTCAGTGTCGTCGTGGGCTGCCGAGAGCGTAGGAGGTGCGGGCTGCCCCGGCGCTGCCACCTCGCTGCTGGAGGCAACGCCCAACTCCGCGGGGGCATCGGCTAGGTCGGCCAGGCCCTCGGGTGGCACCAGCTTTGCCAGTTCGTCTCTCAGCTGGCGAAAGTGTCGCTGAAATCGCAAGCAAAGTGGGTCAGTCGCTGTACTCTATCGGCTCGGACGTAGGTTCGATGTGGGACTGCTTCTACCTTGAGTGCCATCGCGTTGAGTGAGATGGCTCGTCCGGCTCTCCTATCACCCGACTGTCCTTCCATCTCCGCGATCCACGATTCCACCTGCGCTACGATCTCATGACGCTTCAGCCAGAAGTGCGTCTGTATGACGTCCTTGAAGCACGGGCACGGACTGCGGACCTGCTCCAGCATCGCCCACTTCACTGTCGCCTGAAGAAAGCCAAGATAAGCCACGGTCAATGGTGAGAGCTTTTAAAGATTGTACAATTAATACCTATCAGTTATTTTTATTCATTTAAAGTGCAATACACCTTCCTTGTTTCGTTATTAAATAGTTTTGGTATTTGTAGCCAAACACGTAAATTTATAATATATTTTTTAAAGTTATGAAATGGCATAGAAGTTTAAGTTTGATCCAAAGCATCCGTTTGCTAGGTCCTATTGGACGATGTTCAGGTTCTAGACTGGTATAGCGTGGTTCTACCTGGCAGATGTTGGAGTTATATTCGCGGGAACTCTGGTTCCCGGACGGCGTTCCTCGACTCCGCTCATAGCCGGGCTCGTTGAAGTACGGCTCGGGCACAAGGATTAGCGACTGAATCGAAACGAGCACCTGGTGGCAATAATTTCAAAACACGGTTTTAGCGACAAAACACGGGATGGTGTTTCGAATGTTTCACTGCTCCTACGATGCATACCTGTAGGAAGCTCGAGGTTGCTGCGTTCCACTTCTCTTCCGGCCGGCCGTGCCAGGTGTTTAGTACGCTGAGGCATACTTTGCCGTCGTTGTATAGGTTAGGGTTAAATCGGATCGTGTGGTGTCCGGTGGTCTCTAAGTTGATCATCATCGGTGCGTTGGGGTAGTCGGGCGGGAAGTAGACGTCGAACTCGAAGCAGCCGTTGGCGTACGGAGTCTCCGCCGGGCCCGTCATCAGAACCTGACCAAAACAAAGACGTCACAACGTTATTATTATTTATTTATCGACAACGGAGGCAAGTCCACGAGTGGGATTTGATAGAAACATGGTACATATATATAAAAATGAATAATTAAAAACGTTATTTTCAAACTTAAGCGTAAATTAAGAGGTAACACAGAGACAATGCAATTGATATATTTCCAAGTTTTCATGAGCAGCTGTTTGATCTTGGTGTTTAAGTTGGGTTATGTACGTCATGAAGGAGTCTGAAAGGATGTCGATGTCAGGGCAGGTTGTTGTAATTCTATCGTAGGTAGTCATTACTCTTTTCATGCGCCCGTGATTGTGAATATCAATCCTACTCTTTGGCATTCTCTCATACATTTTGAAGTTGCTTCTCTCCATAAGTTCATAACCCCAAATTCCTTTTACCTTCTAATTCTACCAGATATATAATCCATGTAAAACACAGAACGGTTACCTTCATGATGTCCAGCCGGTCAGTATCACAACGTACGAAGACTGAGCTGCTGTACGAGAGCGGGAGCGAAGTCGACAACGTCACAGTTTCCTGCGCCAGCCGTTTCACCCTCGACGGGTGGCAACGCTCTCCTGCAGCTCGAAGACTGGCCTCGAAGTGGTACGCAACCTGCAATCCAGACAAGTACCACGTTGTCGTAGCATCGTACATATTGCATACTTGTCAAGTTGGAGACAATGTCTCTGTACCAAGACAAAGAGCACTTTAACCTAAATATATCATTTTAAAACCTGGAAACAGTTTTTAATAATTAAAATAACAAAATAATCAGCGCAGTGTTGCTTAACTTTCATCCCTCCAACCTCTCTCCTGAACAGAACTGGTCATGTGTATGATGGTCACCCATCCAATACCTGACCCAGCACAGTGTTGCTTAACTTTCATCCCTCCAACCTCTCTCCCAAACAGAACTGGTCATGTGTATGATGGTCACCCATCCAATACCTGACCCAGTGCAGTGCTGCGTAACTTTCATCCCTCCAACCTCTCTACCGAACAGAACTGGTCATGTGTATGATGGTCACCTATCCAATACCTGACTCAGCGCAATGTTGCTTAACTTTCATCTCTCCAACCTCTCTCCCAAACAGAACTAGTCATGTGTATGATGGTCTCCCATCCAATACCTGACCCAGCGCAGTGTTGCTTAACTTTCATCTCTCCAACCTCTCTCCCAAACAGAACTGGTCATGTGTATGATGGTCAGCCATCCAATACCTGACCCAGCGCAGTGTTGCTTAACTTTCATCTCTCCAACCACTCTCCCAAACAGAACTGGTCATGTGTATGATGGTCAGCCATCCAATACCTGACTCAGCGCAGTGCTGCTTAACTTTTATCCCTCCAACCTCTCTCCCGAACAGAACTGGTCATGTGTATGATGGTCACCCATCCAATACCTGACCCAGCGCAGTGCTGCTTAACTTTCATCCCTCCAACCTCTCTCCCGAACAGAACTGGTCATGTGTATGATGGTCACCCATCCAATACCTGATTTAGCGCAGTGTTGCTTAACTTAGGTGTTCTTCAGAGAACCAGTGTTCCAACTTGCCAGACCTTTTACCTTAATAAATCATTTAAAAAACCTCTGGAATTATTCATATGTCTTAAAGTGTCTTGCAATAAATAAATAAACTAATTAATGAATAAAATGTGAGCCTCAGAAGTGAATCGGTGTCCGACTTACGACAAACTGGAATCCGCCGGCCGCGTCTGGTGCCTCGGCTATCATCTCGAACGAGTCGAACTGCAAGCGTTTCATGACGTCGAGGTAGCGGTCTTCCAGCGACCGGCGAAGCGGAGACTCGGACTGCGTTCTCGGAACTTCGTCCACGTCGTCCTCCAGAACCAGCCGTTCAGTGGCAAGCTGAAGACAAGGAAATGTGTTAGCCGATTCTTTTTGATTCCGATCGTTTGCAACTTCACTCACAACCTACCTGATTGATTGATTGATTGATTGATTGATTGATTGATTGATTACTGGGGTTTAACGACGCACTGTTTTGACATCTTTACATATGGCAATGGTCTAATGGCGTCGGTGAATGAGAGGTCGACAATGAGGATGATGATGAACCTAACCTAGCCTTGAAAGGAGAAGGGGAAACCGGTTGCCGCCGCGTAGCCTACTCCTACTGAAGAGCACCAAGGAGACCACAAACGTCCCTTCCGAAGGACGGTACAACGCAAACAATGGGATTCCTCTACAAATCCATGCTGTCGAGAGGTTGATAAGCAAGGCAAGTGAAGTTGCTGTACTAACTTTCATCCCTCCAACCTCTCTCCCAAACAGAACTGGTCATGTGCATGATGGTCACCCATCCAATACCTGACCTAGCGCAGTGTTGCTTAACTTCGGTGATCTCATAAGAACCAGTGTTTCCAACACGGCTAACTATTCTGTACAACCTACCATAGATGGAATGTTACATTTACATCCTTGTCAGGCATTAAGGCATTCCACTTGGAATCTATGACTCGATCCTGGACTCTCCGGGACTCACCTGCACCAGGTTGGCTGTCTCCTGGATGTCGAAGATGAACAACGCTAGACCCTCGTCCGACTCCAGTTCCTCGGTGACTTTGGAGAGTGTGCGAGTCTTGCCGCCGCCCTTGCCCTTGTTGGCACGGAGACGAGAAGCGTAGGTGTCCACGCACCCCTTCATCTTGGTCAGTAAGCAGACGACCGACAGCTCATCCCCTCGCCAGGCACGCTGCACCTGTCAATCAGCAGACAAATTGCTTTACACAAGGCTAGAGTCACTGCAGTCAATCGGCTTCAGAACAAAAATGTACTCAGCAAATTTGGTTAGAATCAGAGCAGGTGTTTACAAAAAAAAACTAACAAAAGTAATATTTTTCTAGAGTAGGCAAAATGAAAGATCTTGCTTGTAAAAACCTCTCCAGCATGATATTTTCCACAACCAAAGCCGCTGGCGTAGCGAACTTGGGAAGAAAACATTATGTGTCGAGAGACCTTGCTTTGAACAATATCACTCTGTAATGGCCCATTTTACACCCATTTATTTTCAAAGGTTGATAATCTTAAAAAAAATGTTCTAATATGTTACTTTGCTTAATATATCGTAATCGATAAAATTTAAAGATTATTTTTGGATGGGCTTTTATTTTGTACACAATAAAACGTTCATATAAAACCCATCATATTTTATTTATTTTATTTATTTATTTCACAACTTTGACATGCATTTCTTTATAAATGCTATCGGATGTTGCTATCTTATTTGAATATTGCTAAGTTTAACCTTCATTTCTTTAGAGGTTTTAGACAATGGTACAACTGCACCTCCCGGCAGATTATTCCACAGACGTACTTCCTCTGCGGCTAAACAGTACTTCCCGATATCAGTTCTTGATTGCAGCTGTTTTATTTTGTGATGGTGATCTTGTCGGGATAAATATGTCAACATAAAAGTCGATTTATAGCTTCAAAACTTGTACAGCTAGTAAACATCGGCATCATTTCATCAGAAAACTCTACGGGATCCTCCACCTGACATCCAGGTTGGTTTGCTCACCTGTGAGTCGGATGGCAGCAAGAGTGCCGCAAGTCTCGAGTCATACGCCATCGCACGAAGGAGCTGCAATACGGCTCGGTACAAGGGGATATGTCGTGCCATGTCCAGCACAGAGTCGTTACGTAGGTATGATGAAACTGCGGGAAGGAGGCACGAACGTTCCGCCAACTCTACGAAACCAGTCGGCAGCCAGCCGTCGTTCGTGGGCGGGGTTTCCTCGTCTTCGCTGCTCTCGCCCTCGGAGAGGAAGCTGGCCGGCGCTGCGTTACCCGGATTCATGAAGCACGAGATTACCTGGTGAACAGATGGGAAGTCAGTCATTGGAACGTTTGACAAGCCATGTCATGAGCTGGACAACAGCATGGACTGCAATCCATGTCTTGAGCTGGACAATAGCATGGACTGCAAGCTATGCCTTGAGCTGGACAACAGCATGGACTGCAAGCCATGTCTTGAGCTGGACCACAGCATGGACTGCAAGCTTAGTTTGGCAAGCCATGTCTTGAGCTGGACAACAGCATGGACTGCAAGCTTTGTTTGGCAAGCCATGTCTTGAGCTGGACAACAGCATGGACTGCAAGCTTAGTTTGGCAAGCCATGTCTTGAGCTGGACAACAGCATGGACTGCAAGCTCAGTTTGGCAAGCCATGTCTGACATGGATAATGTCTTGCGCTGGATAAGTGAGGTTATACCTGTAGCAGAACAGTGACGTGCTCTTCCTCGCTGCGCTGCCGCATCAAGGCTTGCTCGACATTCCAGGCCTGGGCCGTCGATCCGGTGCCGAAGCCGGTGCCCTTCGCCCAGTACAGGTGGCCGCTCTGTGCAGTCTTCTCCTCCCGGCGCTCTCCCTGCGCTGGCGACTTGCCAGCCTGCGCAACCTGTCAATTTAATTAATTGTTTGTTTATTATGTTTAATATGTTTAGTATGAGAATAAATAAATATTATTAATATTATTGTTTGGTTCTGGTTTAACTAGCGATCACAAGATGATAGGGGCATTTGATTGATGATTTGTACATTTACACTAGTAAAGCTAGCTATGTCGAATTAGCTACAACTAAACTGTCAGGTAACAGTTTGGCAAATGCCAAGAATTGGCCCGGACAGGTGCTGTAAGCCGGGATGCCCTACCTCAGGCTGGCTGCCTGGCACGGACAGGTCTTGTGTTTGGTGTGTGAACACGGCAAGGCAGCCTAGCAGCAAATGCATCGCACCGATGTCCACTGTGGCCCGGCGCAGGGCGGCGCCGACTTCACTTCCACGCGGAGTCGAATCGAACAGCTGACGAAGAACACAGAACGGCAGCGTGTGCAGCGAGCTGGCCAGCGGCAAACTCAGGATGTCTCCTGCAAAGCACGATGGGAACCAGGGTCAGATCTTGTACTGATATCCCATCCTTATGAGACAAAGACTAGCACAGATAAAGCTTACACAGATATTCCATCCTTATGAGGCAAAGACTAGCACAGATAAAGCTTGCACAGATATTCCATCCTTATGAGGCAAAGACTAGCACAGATAAAGCTTGCACAGATATTCCATCCTTATGAGGCAAAGACTACCACAGATAAAGCTTGCACAGATATTCCATCCTTATGAGGCAAAGACTAGCACAGATAAAGCTTGCACAGATATTCCATCCTTATGAGGCAAAGACTAGCACAGATAAAGCTTGCACAGATATTCCATCCTTATGAGGCAAAGACTAGCACAGATAAAGCTTGCACTGATATTCCATCCTTATGAGACAAAGACTAGCACAGATAAAGCTTGCACAGATATTCCATCCTTATGAGGCAAAGACTAGCACAGATAAAGCTTGCTCAGATATTCCATCCTTATGAGGCAAAGACTAGCACAGATAAAGCTTGCACAGATATTCCATCCTTATGGGGCTAAGACTGAGCGTGGCGCATGTAAAAGTGCGGTTATGTTACCTCCTTCCCCGTCATCAGTGACTCCGAGTACGAGTCGCAGCAAACATTGCGCCTTCTTACGGTCGCCTAGCAACACGTTGGCGTATCCTGGCAGCCTCAGAAACAGCCCGAATGCGGCGAGAGCATGAGGGGGAACCGAGGGGGGAGGAGTGGCGGGGGAGGGAGACGGAGGGCCGCCCCCCTCGTCCAACTCCTCATAGATGTCCTCGGCCGCCTCCACCTTGATCCACTCGGCCTCCGCCCCAGCAGCTGTGCATGGATCCATCGGTGAGCTGCCCCCCGTTGCCGTCTGCGAGCAGAGAAGAGAGCAAAAATTGTAAAATTTTGAATAAATTACAAGCTTTTTAAACTGTTCATTGGTTACCCAACCAATACCTGACCCAGTGCAGTGTTGCTTCTGACCTACCTTGTCGACAGTGTAGCGAAGGGTCTCAGGGTACACCTGCGGCAGGTGCTGGGCCAATAGCGCAAGACCACCTGCCTCGGAAAACACCTGCAGTGGCGTCGGCAGGAACGGTCCACTCGTAACTCGGTTGCCTGGCAACAGACAAGATGTTCAGAAATATAAAGCTTTCAAACATAGGAAGCTTTCAGACATAGGAAGCTTTCAAACATAGGAAGCTTTCAAACATAGGGAGCTTTCAAACATAGAGAGCTTTCAAACATAGGAAGCTTTCAAACATAGGAAGCTTTCAGAAATAGGGAGCTTTCAAACATAGGGAGCTTTCAAACATAGGAAGCTTTCAAACATAGGAAGCTTTAAAACATAGGAAGCTTTCAGACATAGAGAGCTTTCAGACATAGGAAGCTTTCAAACATAGGAAGCTTTCAAACATAGGAAGCTTTCAAACATAGAGAGCTTTCAAACATAGAGAGCTTTCAGACATAGGAAGCTTTCAAACATAGGAAGCTTTCAAACATAGAGAGCTTTCAGACATAGGAAGCTTTCAGACATAGGAAGCTTTCAAACATAGGGAGCTTTCAAACATAGGAAGCTTTCAAACATAGGGAGCTTTCAAACATAGAGAGCTTTCAGACATAGGAAGCTTTCAAACATAGGAAGCTTTCAGACATAGGAAGCTTTCAAACATAGAGAGCTTTCAAACATAGGTAGCTTTCAGACATAGGAAGCTTTCAAACATAGGAAGCTTTCAGACATAGGAAGCTTTCAAACATAGAGAGCTTTCAAACATAGGTAGCTTTCAAACATAGGAAGCTTTCAAACATAGAGAGCTTTCAGACATAGGAAGCTTTCAAACATAGGGAGCTTTCAAACATAGAGAACTTTCAGACATAGGAACCTTTAAAACATAGGAAGCTTTCAAACATAGGAAGCTTTCAGACATAGGAAGCTTTCAAACATAGGAAGCTTTCAAACATAGGAAGCTTTCAAACATAGGAAGCTTTCAAACATAGGAAGCTTTCAGACATAGGAAGCTTTCAGACATAGGAAGCTTTCAAACATAGGAAGCTTTCAATTGAATTCAATGATGAGCGGGGCTCACCTGGAGTGCTGGATGTTGAGGCGCTATCTTGGTTGGCATTGGCAGGCTGCGTTAGCGCCAGCGCTAGGCAGGGCGAGCTCAGCGAGCGCCCGCCAGCCAGTTCCTGTGCCAAGAGCTGACCCAGCGCCAGCGCAGGGGGCAGGGGGACGTCCGGTGCGCTGGCCAGCGCAAGGCATGACGACACTCCCAGCGCAAAACCTGCGCAGAGCAAGAGCACGACTTATAGTCTTTCGTTCTATGCCATTTATTAGTGAGATTATAGGAATGGTCTATTAGTTGGAACAAATACAAAAAATTAGTTGGAAAAGATGGAACCAAATATTTAGCAATGGGACTACCATGCAGACTGTAACAGCCAAATTAATTACCATCTTTCATCTTCAGTTCCTATATCAATCTCAAAGTCGTAAATAATGTTTAATAACCTCAAAATGTACGGGCAAAACGTTTGTGTATTTTCTACCAAAAAAAAGATTCATGATCGCTACCCTGGACACTTTCTGTACTGGACACTGGTTTCTACATTTTCCGATGCCACTCGACAACGCCAACTCACTCGATGCCGAGGGCGAAACATCGGCGCTGGCTCGCGGCCGCTTGGCGTACGGCGCAGGTCGTGCGGCCGCCGAGTTCTTGGCGTCCTTCGCTCGCTTGTCTTTCGCTGTCGCCCCGGCTGCCAGCGCCAGAGAGTCCACCAATCCCAGGCCGAGCTCCCACGGCTCCTTGCGTCCGGTGGAACATTCAGACGCTCGGTGCTCTGCGGCCAATGACGCAGGGGGCGGAGTACACCACTGGAAACAACGGAGCATCACTGAAGTTTATTTCAAAGAACATTAATGGGGCAGGCTTTACGGCACCGCTGAGAGGAAGGATTGTCGCATTTATTTTTGCCTGAAACTAAAAGTTCCCAATATTTTGTTATCATGTTGATTGATTTGTGGGGCTCAACAAAGCACTGTTTTTAGTCATGTATATGATGGTCATGTGTATGATGGTCATGTGTATGATGGTCACGTGTATGATGGTCATGTGTATGATGGTCATGTGTATGATGGTCATGTGTATGATGGTCACGTGTATGATGGTCACGTGTATGATGGTCACGTGTATGATGGTCATGTGTATGGTGGTCACGTGTATGATGGTCATGTGTATGATGG
>OX387605.1:25759768-25934768 GCA_947568835.1 Protonemura montana
TGTTTATTAGTCAACCAAACGTCTGCTTCGATTTCAAGATAAATCATTCAAATAGTTAAAGAAATAAAAAAACATAATTAAATAGTTTATACCACTGTGGCTTCTTATCCCCGGATCAGACCAAGTCATATGCCATTTGCCCTTCATGCCAACTACTTGAATAACAGCTTAAAATTTATCAAATCTCTTCGCCCAAATTACTACCCATCCCAACTACACTGCTGGCAACTTTCACACCAGTGGATAACAAAATCTAGGTTCCCTTCAAAGATAAACAAAAGATAAACACAAACCAAACAACACCCCTTTTTTATTACTCATTTATATATTTTTTTAAATACCACCAACATCACTCATTGTTGCTCTCCACCTCCAGCTTAAGTTCATTGTTGCCCCCCACCACCATCTTACCTTTCATTGTTTATCCCCTCTCCCAACCTATTTTCATTCCACCCCACCCCTACCTCACCCCTACCCCACAGTAGGGAACAGGAAGAGACAGCAATCAGTCTCTTCTCTCCAGTGATAAAAGCAACAACCGAAAATTTAACAAACAAGTATCCACTTTCGCGACCTGCCACTCACCGCTTGGTAAGTTCCGTTCTTTTCCTTTACTTTACAAATCAACATATTCTTGTTATCCCAGCACTTTGACACATTACAAATCAACATATTCTTGTTATCCCAGCACTTTGACACATTACAAATCAACATATTCTTGTTATCCCAGCACTTTGACACATTACAAATCAACATATTCTTGTTATCCCAGCACTTTGACACATTAC
The DNA here is from genome assembly GCA_947568835.1 of Protonemura montana. Lineage (NCBI taxonomy): Eukaryota > Metazoa > Arthropoda > Insecta > Plecoptera > Nemouridae > Protonemura > Protonemura montana. The sequence goes on from OX387605.1 coordinate 25,760,557, forward strand.
AAATCAACATATTCTTGTTATCCCAGCACTTTGACACATTACAAATCAACATATTCTTGTTATCCCAGCACTTTGACACATTACAAATCAACATATTCTTGTTATCCCAGCACTTTGACACATTACAAATCAACATATTCTTGTTATCCCAGCACTTTAACACATTACAAATCAACATATTCTTGTTATCCCAGCACTTTGACACATTACAAATCAACATATTCTTGTTATCCCAGCACTTTGACACATTACAAATCAACATATTCTTGTTATCCCAGCCCTTTGACACATTACAAATCAACTATATTTGCTAGCTTAGCTAGCAATAGAGCTGCAAGTAAGTTATGCTTACCAGGGCTTGCAGGTCGTATTGCCTCCACGGGTCCTCAGCCGCGTCCCACAAGATGGCCGACGCGGCGCGAACGAACGCGGCACAAGGCGGAGCCGAGCTTGCGCCGGCGGTTTCACGCAACCAACGCAAGACGGCCGCGACCCGGCTGCCGGTCCACGAGTCTTGCGTCGAACACAGGCGGTAGACCAGCTCCACTGCTGAGTCGACGGCCGCCACCGAACCCTGCGGAGATTGCCGTCATGTTCATTCATTGCAAGGTCAACCAACCACAGACCTTTATTACACAGCAACATGACATGCCAGGACATCGATTTGACTTCATCTTATTTATGTTGCTATAAATAAATATAATTATAAATATATATGATTTGTTCCCTAGGTACAATAGCGACATGGGCCATAGCCTTCTTGTACCTCCCTAGATACAATAGCGACATGGGCCATCAAGCCTTCTTGTACCTCCCTAGGTACAATAGCGACATGGGCCATCAAGCCTTCTTGTACCTCCCTAGGTACAATAGCGACATGGGCCATCAAGCCTTCTTGTACGTCCCTAGGTACAATAGCAACATGGGCCATCAAGCCTTCTTGGCCGGATCAATTGGACTGTAGAATGCGCTGCCCCATGATGTAATGACTACATTTCTAAAATATGTGAAATACCACTGTAAATTTATAAACTAACTTCAAAATTCTACGTAATTAAATTGTAAATTCTATAAACACTAGTAAAATTTTATTAGCCTCAGGTAATTATTGTAATACCAAAGCTATTAAGAAACAAATAAAAAAATACCTGCTGATACTTTTAAAGCAGAAGCGCGGGATCACACCCAGAACACAAGGATAGAAGCAAGTCTGACAATTCTTGGGCTGCCAATCTGCGGTCTTCTTTATTCACCGCCAGTGACACAAGTTACCAGTCCTTACCATGAACCAACTGTGTCGTTGGAGAAGCGTTGGTATGGACGTGATCTCACCATAGTCGGGCTAAACTCAAGTAATCTTTACCGACTCAGATATTTGTCCGTACTTGAGCAAATGCAGCGGCGTTGTTTCTCAGCAACGTGTCCAGCTGGGCGAGTCCGAGTTCCTTGGAACGCAGACCGAGTCGGAGCAGGACACGTTCCAGACTTGGTGCAAAGAGATGAGGGGCGGGGCCTGGGACGAGAAGCAGCCCGCAGCACGCTTCTAGAAGGCGTGGCACGGCGGCGGCAGCGTCCAGGAGGGCAGAGGAGAGTTCCGCTGGGGCAGGCGTACAAACGCAGTGGTGCAGCAGACGCAGCCAGCCCAGACTGGACTTGGTCAGCTGTTCTTCGTCTGGCAGGTCCAAGTTGTCTGCTCTCGCTGCCGTCTCACCAAATGTGGTGCTGCCTGCGTTCAGAGGAGAGGGCTTCGTCAGCTGCGAAGAGTGTGCGTGAGGCAAGGCTAACAACTCTCCGGTTTATCATAAGGAATATATTGATTTGTAATGTGTCAAAGTGCTGGGATAACAGAATATGTTGATTTGTAATGTGTCAAAGTGCTGGGATAACAAGAAAATGTTGATTTGTAATGTGCCAAAGTGCTGGGATAACAAGAATATGTTGATTTGTAATGTGTCAAAGTGCTGGGATAACAAGAATATATTGATTTGTAATGTGTCAAAGTGCTGGGATAACAAGAATATGTTGATTTGTAATGTGTCAAAGTGCTGGGATAACAAGAATATGTTGATTTGTAATGTGCCAAAGTGCTGGGATAACAAGAATATGTTGATTTGTAATCATATTAAGTTGCGTGCTAATCATGCCTGGCTAGCAGGTGTTGAAAAGTCAAGATCTGTGACATGAATGACATGCAATGTTGTCTGTGATTCTCACCGAGAAGTCTGATCTGCGACAGGCCGATGTTGGAAGAGTCGCGCGGCTTGTAAAGTCGAAGCAAGACAGCGGTGACAACCTCGGGTTCAGGCAGCACGAGTCGTACGAAGGTCATGCCTGACGTGTCCAGGGGGGGACTCACGGGAGCCATCACAGAATCTCGACAAACCTGCGCAAATAAACACGGTATTTTGACCAAGGGTTGATAAACACATAATTGGTTAGTTAGTAAAAAAATGGCAATTTGTTCGGGGTTATATTTCCGAAGATGCAAAATATGTTAGTTTTTAAATTATTGACCCTGATTATTTTATTTAAATGCATTAAGGAAGCTTGAACTTGGTAATTGTTATAATTTTGTGTGGTTCTTTGTAATCGGAAAATTGTCAGGACTGCTCTTACCCTTGATAAAGTAACAGGTACAAGTTACAAAACGTTGGGAAATTTAGTTGTTCTTCACTTAGCATTGAAAACCCAGTTGAAATAGTTTTTGTTAAAACTAGTGCTAAGTTTACATCAAGTAGACATGAGTATAAAAACTATCAAAACACGTTATTTTACAGAATTCATAGTTATTTCAAAACTTTGGTACAGTTTTACCAAAATCTAGCCTCTTTGTTGAAGTGTGAGTTGAAAATATTGCCATGACAACTTCCAATCACGTACAGTGACATTCAGATGTTTCTGTGAGTTAGAGGTCCAATTTATAATTCAACATTTTGGTCAAACCCGACCTCATGAAATGCTGCAATACGTGACCGCATCAAGATAAATCAATCTCTGAAGATCACCGAATCACGACTTTTTACATTGCACAGTTTTTGGCATTTCTATAATAGGGAAATCTCTTTAAATTTGAAACATTTTTTTTTGTGAGAAAATAATGAACACGTATTTTTTTATTTTCTTCTAAATCCAATTTTGAATAAAATATCTCTGTTTAAAATGTTTGCGTTTGAATCTCGTACAAAAACGAGGGTCGCCATTTTTTATGACATGAAGTGATAACTGACGTCAGTATGACGTCAAAAAACAGAAGCGAACGCAAAGGTGACCAAAATGACGCCAGAACAAAGCTTCTGACATCATAGTCCGTTTTCATCCCGCTACAAGAATTAATATTTTAGCCATTCTTAAAACATATCTAAATAGAAAAGTTATGATCAGATTATAAAAAGAAAAAATACGTCAAATTTTATTTTAAACGCGTATTTGAACACAATGATAATAATTAAATAATAATCTTAAAGAGATTTCCCTATTGTATCTCTCAGTTTCATACCAGATTACGGACTCACCTCCAAAGCGACGGCTGCCGGGCACGTAGCCAGCGCAGTGAGATGCGGCTGCAGCTGCACTTGTTTCAGCAACACAGCGCACGGCAGCGCGATGCTAAGCTCCACGAACGACTCCTCGGGATAGAAGTGGTACGACCACGCGGGAGTCCTCGCGCGACGATGGGGCGGGGCCGACGTTATCAACACGTCGGCAGGCTGAGCTGTCGGGTTGCTCGAAGATATCGTGCCGAGCGGAGCAAAGTTCAGCAGCCCGTGCTGTTGAACACAAGGCAAGGTTATAACATGACCATCATACACATGATCATCATACACATGACCATCATACACACGACCATCATACACATGACCATCATACACATGACCATCATACACATGACCATCATACACATGACCATCATACACATGACCATCATACACATGACCATCATACACATGACCTTCATACACACGACCATCATACACACGACCATCATACACAAGACCATCATACACATGACATTCATACACATGACCATCATACACATGACCATCATACAAATGACCTTCATACACAAGACCATCATACACATGACCATCATACACATGACCATCATATACATGACCATCATATACATGACCATCATACACATGACCATCAGACACATGACCATCATACACATGACCATCATACACATGACCATCATACACATGACCAGTTCTGTTCGGGAGACGTTGGAGGGATGAAAGTGAAGCAACACTGCGCTGGGTCATTAACGCTGGGTCTAACATTAAGCCGGTGGTCAACTTGGTGCTCTTGTGCTTTGGCTTTGATCTGTTTGGAAGAGATTGGCTGCTCTAATAATGGCCAGGATTTACCGAATGTGAGACATCAACCCTGGACCTACCTCGCAGAGTTCCACGCCGCGGACTTTGGTGACTGCACCTCCAGCGAGGGCGAGGCTCCCAGGGGCATGGCTGAGATGCTGCATCACAACGGACACCAGACTTGGGTGGGTGTTGACGAGTGCAGTGCTGGCCTGGACCAGGTTCCGCCCCACAACGGCCACGCCCCCAAGCGCAGCAAAGTCAGACAGCGCGGCCGCAGAGTCTAACACGCGGAGCAGAAGCCAGAGCAACGGCTCCGAGAGTAAGATTGCGCCGAGGGCAGTCTCGGCGGAGAGGAAGCCCAGCAGTGGGCGTAGAATCTGACGCGGTTCACTCGCCTAGAGGAAGTTAGATTATGTTTTAATTATTTATATTTATAATTAGTACAAATATTTCCTCTACCCAACAGTTTGGCGTGTTGGAAACACTGGTTCTCGTGAGATAGCAGTCCCATATGATAACCAAGTTTTAAGATCCTTGTGTGCTATGCTTGTGCTTATTGCTATGTCAATTGTGTGCAGTCTCATATGATAACCAAGTTTTAAGATCCTTGTGTGCTATGCTTGTGCTTATTGCTATGTCAATTGTGTGCAGTCCCATATGATAACCAAGTTTTAAGATCCTTGTGTGCTATGCTTGTGCTTATTGCTATGTCAATTGTGTGTAGACCTTCACAAAGTAAAATACTAAAGGACGCTACGTTGTTATGAGGAAGCAACATACCTTCTGAGCCAGCGTGGACAGGAGCTGGAAGAGAGCGTCCCCGACAGAAAGCGGGTCTCCAAGTTCGCCAAGCGCAAGGGACTCGGGGGCGGCAGCCGGTCCAAGCAGCATCGCCAGGGAGGATCCACTGCAGCTGGCCAACCCAGAGAGAAGTCGACCCATAGTGGGTTCGTGGCTCAACACTAGCTCAGCCAGGTACGAGGCCTAGCGTGGACATCAAATGGTTTTGGTTGGTTTTTTGGCACACAAATTTAAAAAAATATTTATACATAAAAAAAAAAAATATGTATACTAAATTATTTCCATTATCTGCAAAAATCCAATGTGATATTTGAACATTAAATTTAATTAAATAAACTTTTGGTTGACCAACCTCGGGCTGGGAGTCGGTGTCCATGTCATCCACACGATAAACTCTTTGCCTCACGAGTTTGTCCGCCAGCTGCAGCAGCGACGAGACCAGCGAGTCCCACGACGCTAGCTTGCGATTGGTTGACGGGACGCTGGGAGCTCCGCCCCCAAGCACCGACGTGAACAATCCTCCGAAGCAAGCGGACGCACTCACACACGGTTCGGTGGCGCTGTGACATCGCACGCGATCCAACCCAGCGATGTACGAGTGGGTCTGTGAATCACACATGGCAAGGTTAAGCAACACTGCGCTGAGTCAGGTATTGGATGGGTGACTATCATATACATGACCAGTTCTGTTCGGGAGAGAGGCTGGAGGGATGAAAGTTAAGCAACACTATGCAGAGTCAGGTATTGGATGGGTGACCATCATACACATGACCAGTTCTGTTCGGGAGAGAGGTTGGAGGGATGAAAGTTAGTACAGCAACTTCACTCGCCTTGCTCATCAACTTCTCGACAGCATGGATTTGTGGAGGAATCCTGTTGTTCGCGTTGTACCGTCCTTCGGAAGGGACGTTAAGCCGGTGGTCCCCTTGGTGCTCTTTGACAGGAGTAGGCTACGTGCCGGCACCAGGTTTCCCCTCCTCCCTTCTAGGCTAGGTTAGGTACATCATCAACCTCTCATTCACCGACACCATTAGGCCAGTGCTGCATGGCACAAAACAGTGCTACGTTGAGCCCCACACAAAAAGGTCACTCACCAGCGCCGCGATGGCGTTGACGAGCCCCAACGCAGCCTGCGTGTCGATATCGAAGAAGTCCGTGTTGAGCAGCACTTCGAGCAGACAGCACTGGACGTCCAGTGGACCTTGACGTGAAGCCAAAGCTCCGGCCGGATGCACCAGCGCAGCCGCCAGCGCCAGCAACGCACGGCGCAGCTCCAAGCCGCAATCCAGTGCAGAACAGCGCAGTTGCAAGCGCAGTAGCAAGTCGGAGAGAGCCTGGCAGCTGGAGGGCCCAGCGCAACCTGAGACGACAGTGATAAGTCAGTGGTGGAGATCACATTAGTGCCAAGCCATGCGCTAGTCAAGAACTAAAGCAGCACCAAATTATGACCAATTGTTTGACCAAACTTCTGCTAATGTCTGGGTGATCTTCACAAGGCAGCTGCAGGTCAACCGACCTGGACCGATGTAGCCCAAATGATATCTAAGCCCGCATTTATTGGTGAAAATGACCATCCTCTAAAAATGTACCTCCCTAGGTTCAATAGCGACATGGGCCATCAAGCCTTCTTGTACCTCCCTAGGTACAATAGCGACATGGGCCATCAGGCCTTCTTGTACCTCCCTAGGTACAATAGCGACATGGGCCATCAAGCCTTCTTGTACTTCCCTAGGTACAATAGCGACATGGGCCATCAAGCCTTCTTGTACCTCCCTGGGTACAATAGCAACATGGGCCATCAAGCCTTCTTGTACCTCCCTAGGTACAATAGTGACATGGGCCATCAAGCCTTCTTGTACCTCCCTAGGTACAATTGTGACATGGGCCATCAAGCCTTCTTGTACCTCCCTAGGTACAATAGTGACAAGGGCCATCAAGCCTTCTTGTACCTCCCTGGGTACAATAGCGACATGGGCCATCAAGCCTTCTTGTACCTCCCTAGGTACAATAGCAACATGGGCCATCAAGCCTTCTTGTACCTCCCTAGGTACAATAGCGACATGGGCCATCAAGCATTCTTGTACCTCCCTAGGCACAATAGCAACATGGGCCATCAAGCCTTCTTGTACCTCCCTAAGTACAATAGTGACATGGGCCATCAAGCCTTCTTGTACCTCCCTAGGTACAATAGCGACATGGGCCATCAAGCCTTCTTGTACCTCCCTAAGTACAATAGCGACATGGCCCATCAAGCCTTCTTGTACCTCCCTAGGTACAATAGCAACATGGGCCATCAAGCCTTCTTGTACCTCCCTAGGTACAATAGCGACATGGGCCATCAAGCCTTCTTGTACCTCCCTAGGTACAATAGCGACATGGGCCATCAAGCCTTCTTGTACCTCCCTAAGTACAATAGCGACATGGCCCATCAAGCCTTCTTGGCCCGATCAATTAGACTGTGGAATGCGCTGCCCCATGATATAATGACTACATTTCCAAAAAATGTGAAACACCACTGTAAATTTATAAACTGACCACAAAATTCTACGTAATTCTACTGTAAATTCTATAAGCTTCAGGTAATTATTGTAATACAAAAGCTATTAATAAACAAATAAATAATTAAGCTCACCCTTTGCCCCGAGCCCGGCGCCAGACAGGAATCGAAGTAGCGCCGGTACAAACTGCGGGTCGTTTACAATTGTTCGCGCGACATCGTTGTCGAGGCCATCGTTGTTAGGTGTACCGGCCATCTGGGTCAGCGCACGGAACGCAAGGGTCCACGCCCGCAGGGAAACGCCCGGACGCCAAGCCAGGGCCGACAGCAGTCCCGAAGCAGCACCCTGACCAAGGGCTACTGGGTCCGTGTCCGAGGATAGGGTCAGCCATAGCTGTCAAACATAGGGACAGATATTAAATCAGTTCACCTGCAAGTCCAGCTCTAGGCTGGTCCATCCTTGGTGGGAATGTCAAAGACAGGGGCATGTGGGAGATATCAAGCCAGTTCACCTGCAAGCCCAGCTCTAGGCTGGTCCATTCTTGGTGGGAATGTCAAAGATAGGGGCATGTGGGAGATATCAAGCCAGTTCACCTGCAAGCCCAGCTCTAGGCTGGTCCATCCTTGGTGGGAATGTCAAAGACAGGGGCATGTGGGAGATATCAAGCCAGTTCACCTGCAAGCCCAGCTCTAGGCTGGTCCATCCTTGGTGGGAATGTCAAAGACAGGGGCATGTGGGAGATATCAAGCCAGTTCACCTGCTAGTCCAGCTCTAGGCTGGTCCATCCTTGGTGGGAATGTCAAAGATAGGGGCATTTGGGAGATATCAAGCCAATTCACCTGCAAGCCCAGCTCCAGGCTGGTCCATCCTTGGTGGGTGTGAAGCTCTGCAAAGAGCGTATGGAAGGCAGTGGCTAGCATGTGCTGAGACTCGGGGCCGTTGGCCGCGTTGGAGCAGAGCAGCTCCGCAGGCCAGACGGTCTCGCTGGGTTGGATGGCAGACTCGGGTGGTGGACCGATCGCCGCGCCCACGCTCAGCGGCAGGTTGTAGGCCCCCAGCGCGGTCAGTCGTTTTAACGTCACCTGCGGCAGGAGAGTGAGGTTAGGGAGAAAAAAACTTTCTTGCCATTGCGACGTGTATTTACAAATAAAAATACAATTAACCTGGAACTGTACGCAGAGCAAAACCTTTTATTTCATTGGCCAAAAGCGTGCTCCGTTTTAAATCACATTTGCAGAGCACATTTTCGCATTCTCAACTTACCCTACGTTTTTAGAAAAAATTGGCATCATATTTTTGGGACTGTTCAAAATTTAATGAAATTTTTAGACTTCCAGTACACTTTTCGGAGCTGTTCCACCGAAATTATTCAATATTTTTTTCACTTGACTTCAAAAAAATGTAAAATTCATCAAATCGATTAGTTCCAAAGTTTTCTGTCTCTTTTTATTCACAATATTCCTACTTTATTCTGTGAATTCTTGCTTCGATCTACACAATAGAACGGCCTCAAATTTTTACCATCTTAAAATATCGCAACGCTCATCGCACAATGCAACTTGAACTGCATACGAAAAGCTGCGTTTAGAATGGAGAATTTGTCCAAGAGCCGATATCTTGATTGCAGTGGGAACAAATGTTGTGCATTGAGTTGTCAACCCTTAAACAGGCTGCTGATCAAAAGTAAATAAAGCCAGTCTGTTCAGAGCATGGCAAGTCTGTTCAGAGCACGGCAAGCCTGTATACAATCCCGTCAAACTCCTTCCGCTACACTCACCTCTGCGGCAGCGTCCACCCCGTACTCGAGCCGAGCGTCCATCGCGGCCGACACTGCGGCAGAAGCGCTGGCGGCGGCGCGACCCGCGTTCCCGCGACGCAGGAGGTTCCGTCCGCGTTCCAGGATGTCGTCCAGGAAGTCCTCGAGCTCGCTGTCTTCAGACTCGAGCAGAGACTGAAGCTGGAACGCCCCGCCCTGTCCCGTCTTCTCCTCCCCTTCCTTGTCTTGGGAGGGGGAGTCTTCGGGCGTGGTCTCCTCCACGTCGGCCGGCCCGAGGGAATCGGTAGCGTCCTGAGAGCAGGGACGAGCCGAGAAGAATTAGTGACAGGCAACAGGTGATTCGCATACAACCGCTCTTTTAAAATCCAATAGCCAATCAAAGAACAGAGTAAATTGGTATATTTTTACAGAAGAAATAAAATATTTTAGCTAGCCAAAGACAGCAGTCTTGTCCTAAACTAATAAAATAGAAGGTTTAAAATCATATTTGAACACTATTACTGTCTCAAATATTGATGCCCAGATGATAGAAGTGTTCATAATAATAAAATACCCTGCGCATTGCAAGCGTTTGCAATTTAAATAAGATTTCAAATGAATAAAAACTTGGTTCTACTCCTAAGAGAGGCAAGGCAAAGTAGCTCAATTGGTTAGAGCATCACGTGCGACAGGTGGATATCAAGGTTCGAGTCCCCGCTTAAGCATACATTTTCGAGATGGAATTAGTGTTTATAACAATAACAAATAGTGGTTTAAAATGTAAAAAGCCTGAAAAAAATTCTTTCACTTTCGTGACTTGAAATTTGCAGAAACCCTACCTCTTGCGTTGGTGGGAATGTCCTGGCAGCATCAAGCAGGTCTTGCAGAAGACAGCAGATGGCATGCGATGCCCAGGGTCCGCCCCAGGATCCCTTGTGTTGACCGCTGCAAGCAGCCAGGCGTAGCAATCGCAACAGCTGTTCGGGAGTCATCAGCTGGGCAAGCGAGATCGCCGGTCTGGTACTCACCTACCGATATCAACAACAGAGTTGTACTTAGAGATGGTAATTCACATAATATGATCACAATTTTTTTTTTAATTTTAGTTATATTTGTACATTTTATTGTTCCCTATGCCGGTCCATGCCCTTTCGTAAAAAGAAACATATGTTATTTTGTAAAGTGTTGAAAAATGTCATAATGCTTAAAACTAAAATAAAGTAAAAATTAATAAACAAATTCACAGCCATGATCACAAAAATTATAATACATAAAAATATAAAAAAAATATATATATATAATAAATGCTTTTGCACTCAATTTCTTTGATAACTTCGAAATGCATGCGTGAAAAGTATTACCGAGATGCTGCGGATCAGTAAAAGGCAAGTTTTCATCAATTAAAAATTTAGCCGGATCAAATGGCTACGATTCGTCTTGCCAGCCGAGATGCAAACATAATTTTTAATATTTTACCAATCTGAATTATGTAAACCTGAATTATGAACAAATGTGACCCAATTTCACGCAGTTTTAACCAAATTTTGCGACTTCTAATATGATTTTTGCCGTCAATGTCACATACATCCCGGCCAGACAGAAACTAAAAAAGTTGAAGAATGCCAATTTGAGGCTTGAATATAACCCGTGTGCTTTTAATTTTTCACAAATATATATGTGTGATAAGGTTTAGGTTCATACAAAGATAACGAAAATGAAGTTGTGTAAAATCCCACATAAGTTACGCTTATGCGTGGGCGTGTCATAAAATAAATATCTAAGCTACTAACATTAGGCTTCTTGTCAGGTGAGGTACCTCACTAAAAATCAAGAAAACTATTTCCTTTTTTTTTCATTATCAATTTAAAAATGTTGGTTTTAAATTAATTCCAGTCTTGTACAGTCCTGACTTGGAGTGGGAGGCTGTTAAATAATTTAGCTGCCTGGTAACTAGCGTGCTGCTGACCCAGAGTTTTCCTCATTTTAGGGAAAATAAACTTGTCATGAGTATCTTTTCTAAGGTTTGTTGGCAGTCCTGGATTAGAGCTTTTCATTTGAGATCAGCTGACTGGATCCTGTGCTCTATCCAGGTTATTTGAGATCAGCTGGCTGGATCCTATGCTCTATCCAGGTTATTTGAGATCAGCTGGCTGGATCCTATGCACTATCCAGGTTATTTGAGATCAGCTGGCTGGATCCTAAGCTCTATCCAGGTTATTTGAGATCAGCTGGCTGGATCCTATGTTCTATCCAGGTTATTTGAGATCAGCTGGCTGGATCCTATGCTCTATTCAGGTTATTTGAGATCAGCTGACTGGATCCTATGCTCTATCCAGGTTATTTGAGATCAGCTGGCTGGATCCTATGCACTATCCAGGTTATTTGAGATCAGCTGGCTGGATCCTATGCTCTATCCAGGTTATTTGAGATCAGCTGGCTGGATCCTATGCTCTATTCAGGTTATTTGAGATCAGCTGGCTGGATCCTATGCTCTATCCAGGTTATTAGAGATCAGCTGAGACTGGATCCTATGCTCTATCCAGGTTCAACTCACCACAATGCGAGCTATGACCTTGCACGCCAGCAGGAAAGTGTCTACGTTGCAAGTGAAGTCCATGGAAAGCAGCAAGGCTAGCAATCCTCTCGCGACGGGCAAGCAGTGTTCTAGGGGCAGGCAGAGGAGGCCGGCCTCCGCGACAGATTCCTCCTTAGGGGGCGTGCCGTGGCGAGATGACCCCGCCCCTCCCGAGGTTGACGCCCCTCCAGAGGTCGAGGACTTCGGAGACAGGCTCGGCGCCTCGGTCCGGCGGATCTGCAGGATGTCCTTGAAGTGCTGGAACCATTGGGCACTGACGCACTCCGAACAAGGGCGGTCCCCACACAGGGAGCCTGATAGCAGTCCCCACACAGGGAGCCTGGGAGCAGTCCCCACACAGGTTGGGTGCCAAGATATGCCAGGACATTCCAAGACAGGTCTTGAGCAATACGTTGCTGAGTTTTGAAATACGTTGTGTTCTGTTCAACCCCAAGCCAAGGTAAAAAATGAGTTGGCCAACCGCATTTACAATGAATCGTATGACGGGTCTATAACTGAATCATCAGCTTGATGCTGAAAGTGAAACACATGTGTCCTCTGAATGGTGGAGTTTGACTTCGATGGAACAGCCTACCCAGCCGCGGTGGAAAACCTAATTATAGTGGCTAACGTAGCTGCATATAGCGACATGGGCCATCAAGCCTTCTTGGCCCGATCAATTAGACTGTGGAATGCGCTGCCCCATGATATAATGACTAAATTTCCAAAAAACATGAAATACCACTGTAAATTTATAAACTAACCACAAAGTTCTATGTAATTATATTGTAAATTCTATAAACACTATTGTAGTTTCATTTAGCCTCAGGTAATTATTGTAATACAAAAGCTATTAATAAACAAATCAAGAAACTGAGGAAGTGTAGTTGCAGCTACTAACGTCGGTCAGTACTTACCTTGGCCGAATGCTGCTTCAGAGTTTTCTTGAAGACTTGTTCGTGTTGCTTGAGGGCAGCTTCCAGTTTACTGGACAGGCTCGCGGCTTGGCTCGACAATGCAGACAAAGCCTGCAAAGACCAGACAACATTTCATCTTCATGTACACAATCCACTTTTACTCCAAACTCCAAACCTTCCCCCATTAGCATGACCTGTTGGCCTGCATGACCTGCTAATTACTATTGTCACTTTATTGTTAACAAGTTATCGTAAAAAGCACATACAAATACTATGTACTTGTCCTCTTCAAATAAATACAAATACAAATACACAACATAGGCAACCAGCTGCTAACATTTCACATCTAGAAAACTGGATGCAATCGTAAGATATTATATAAGATCATTAATATAAGATGGGGGAGTTTGTGTTTGTCAACTCAATGGCACAGCCTGAAATACAAATAAAAATAATTCTTGAATGTTGAATGTAAACTAATCTTGTATAATATGTGATCATTTTAAAGTGCTGGGCCTGATTCACACATACAAGTTATGTATACGTGGATTGTAAAATTAAAAAATAATACCTGCAATACCTTCACTTATTTTATATTATGTTACTTTATTATGTAATCATACGTGGTGCCAAAAATACATCTTAGACCTAGGAACTAGCATAGGCCAGATTGCCTACTAGTACTAACCACCGGTATACTTGTACCTAAGTTAGAAATAAATAAATAAATAAATAAAAATACATCTTAGACCTAGGAACTAGCATAGGCCAGATTGCCTACTAGCACTAACCACTGGTATACTTGTACCTAAGTTAGAAATAAATAAATAAATAAAAATACATCTTTGACCTAGGAACTAGCATAGGCCAGATTGCCTACTAGCACTAACCACTGGTATACTTGTACCTAAGTTAGAAATAAATAAATAAATAAAAATACATCTTAGACCTAGGAACTAGCATAGGCCAGATTGCCTACTAGCACTAACCACTGGTATACTTGTACCTAAGTTAGAAATCAATAAATAAATAAATAAAAATACACCTTAGACCTAGGAACTAGCATAGGCCAGATTGCCTACTAGCACTAACCACTGGTATACTTGTACCTAAGTTAGAAATCAATAAATAAATAAATAAAAATACACCTTAGACCTAGGAACTAGCATAGGCCAGATTGCCTACTAGCACTAACCACTGGTATACTTGTACCTAAGTTAGAAATCAATAATTAAAATTTAAAATAAATAAATAACAAACATATATTTTACTTTTAATTTTAAGCACGGGCAACACCTGAACATAGGACCGATTAGAGATAATGTTTGAGGTACGCCGATTTATAAGAAAAAAAAGCACTTTCTCGAGGTAAAAGATTTTTCATCTCAAAAATCCACAAAACTCTTCACCTGCTTTGATGAGAAGAAATCAGAGCACAATTTTTGAGACGTTTATAGTGTTCATAATAATAAAATACCCCTCGCATTGCAAGCGTTTGCAATTTAAATAAGATTTCATCTACATAAGAAATTAATTTATTATTTTTTCATTAATTTTTTTATTTATTTATTTATTTATTTATTTAAGCGCTAGCACGAAGTGGATGGTCGAGAGGATGGCAAAGGTTGGTTATCTACCTGTGCTGCTACCTGTGTTGAAGCGTGAAATGCCTTCTTGGCCGCCTCGAGGTCCTCCAGCTGCTGCTTGTGGTGCATCAGACGTTTCTGCAGCTTGCGCCGGTAGCTTCTCGATGCGTTGCTGCGGTGGGTGGTCGCCAGACGCTTCTGCATGGCGACCTCGCCTTGGATGAAGTCCCACCGTGATGACCCGCCTGAGACAGTCGCAGACCCACAAGTTAGAAGGGCAAGGAAATGTGCAACAAGCGACCGATAGCAATCAAAGAAGTCAAAGATTGCCCTGCATTAAAATAAAGTCCAGATAGCTCAATGGTTCAGAGCAACACCCGCGAAAGGTGGAGATCGGGGTTCGAGTCCGCGTTTGGGCATCAATTTTTGAGACGGTTATAGTGTTGTTAATAATAAAATACCCCGCGCATTGCAAGCGTTTGCAATTTAAATCAGATTTCATCCTAATATAGTTGGGCAATAAATCTTACAAGGAAACAATTCTATGGCCAGGATGAGATCCTTACACCTCGTATTGAAGCAGTTAACAAAGGTGTAGCTATATGTATTCACACTGGAACCTTGACTTGATTTATAACTAGGACATAATTGTACCGATTGATTTGTGTGATTTGTGATTTTTGGCGAGTGAAGTTGTTGTACTAACTTTCATCCCTCCAACCTCTCTACCGAACAGAACTGGTCATGTGTATGATGGTCACCCATCCAATACCAGACCCAGCACAGTGTTGCTGAACTTTTATCCCTCCAACCTATCTCCCGAACAGAACTGGTCATGTGTATGATGGTCAATCATCCAATAGCTGACCCAGCGCAGTGTTGCTGAACTTCGGTGATCTCACGAAAACCAGTGTTTCCAAAACGCCAAGCTCTTCGGTAGAGGAAATAGTTGTCCTAATTGTAAATATAAATATAAATAAATAATAAACAGATGCCATGCTGTCGTGGATCCCTACTCTGTGCCTCCTTTGCTTTATCCTGTTCGGAAGTCTGCGTTGTTCCCGGAGCGGTGTCCAGACAGATCGACAGGAAGAGGAGGAGCCAGCCGACCAACGAGAGGTCCATGTGCGAGCGCAGGAAGCCAGCGCCAGCACCAGCGTCGGCCAGAAGTCGAGCCAGCGCTGCCAGCGCGCTGTCGAGAACCAGCGCACGAGGGGCGCCGCTGGCTAGCGACTTGCGTCCCAGATATGTTACCAAGAGGAAGACCCTGCAGAAGACAAGGTGGACAACATAAGCACACAGCACAAGAAAGTTGGAATATTTTGTATTTGTTAAATGCTACGCTTGTGCTTATTGCTATGTCAATTGTGTGCAGTCCCATATGATAACCAAGTTTTAAGATCCTTGTGTGCTATGCTTGTGCTTATTGCTATGTCAATTGTGTGCAGTCCCATATGATAACCAAGTTTTAAGATCCTTGTGTGCTATGCTTGTGCTTATTGCTATGTCAATTGTGTGCAGTCCCATATGATAACCAAGTTTTAAGATCCTCGTGTGCTATGCTTGTGCTTATTGCTATGTCAATTGTGTGCAGTCCCATATGATAACCAAGTTTTAAGATCCTTGTGTGCTATGCTTGTGCTTATTGCTATGTCAATTGTGTGAAGTCCCATATGATAACCAAGTTTTAAGATCCTTGTGTGCTATGCTTGTGCTTATTGCTATGTCAATTGTGTGCAGTCCCATATGATAACCAAGTTTTAAGATCCTTGTGTGCTATGCTTGTGCTTATTGCTATGTCAATTGTGTGCAGTCCCATATGATAACCAAGTTTTAAGATCCTCGTGTGCTATGCTTGTGCTTATTGCTATGTCAATTGTGTGCAGTCCCATATGATAACCAAGTTTTAAAATCCTTGTGTGCTATGCTTGTGCTTATTGCTATGTCAATTGTGTGCAGTCCCATATGATAACCAAGTTTTAAGATCCTTGTGTGCTATGCTTGTGCTTATTGCTATGTCAATTGTGTGCAGTCCCATATGATAACCAAGTGTTAAGATCCTCGTGTGCTATGCTTGTGCTTGTTGCCGTCTAGGTGTGATTGGACCAATGTGTCGCTGCTTGCCTGTCTTGCGGAAATATCTCCGCTGTGTTTCCATGCGATGCATAAAGCGTTGCCAGTGTATCGGCAAGGAAGTCGCCCCACCACGGCTGGTGTCCACACATGCGAACCAACAGCGTGCAAGTCCCCAGCTGCATTCTCGTGTCTTCGCGTACGCAGAGCCAGCCGAACAGACGGCGGCATGCTCCGAGGTCGAACGCATGGAACAGAGCCGCCGGAAGCTGAAACAACAACCCACACAACGTCTTGAGCATCTCAGCGGAGCTGGCAAATCCCACTGTCAACATTTCATTATTAAGAACACTAATATACTTTTAAATAGCTAATAAGTAATAACCCTTCCCCCGAAAAACCCACAGGAATTTAGACGCCGGTAGACGGAACAATCCAAACGACTAGTCCTGTAAATAACGTAGCTAACTCCAACCGGACACCATACAACCGGCAATCATAGAACATGTACCATGCCTAAGCATGAGAATAAATAAATATTATTATTATTATTAAAAATTGATGCCTCAATAGAAACATGAACCCTGATTTCCACATGTCGTGGGTCAACGTTGCTCTAGCTAATTGAGCGCCGATCCAACCAAACAAAGGTTCGAGTCCCAGTTGAGGTTTCTATTATTTAGAGGTTATTGATGTTCCTAATAATAAAATACCAGGCTCACCCTGGGCACCGGGCCGATCTCGTAGGCTAGGTAGAGCAATGTGTCCAGTAGCCCTTCTCCCAGCACCCTGAGCTTGTCGGTGCTCGATGAACGCAACAGCTGGCCTGTGTCGGTGTCCAAGGGGGTGGAGTCGGGGGAGGAGTCAATATCGGAAGACTCCAGTCGACGCATCACGCCACGAACCAAATTGAGCTGGCGTTGGAAGGTCACACACTCCTGCAAGCAGACAGAAAGTGAGTTTAGAACTTGTCGACCGTTCGTGTAGAGCCACTGACCTGATCGATTGATATGTGGGGCTCAAAATAGCAATGTTTTGATTATTATTATTATTATTTGTGGTGTTTAACGACGCACTGTTTTGACAACTGGCTCTGCGGCACTGGTCTAATGGCGTCGGGGAATGAGTGGATGATGATGATGAGGATGATGATGAACCTTACCTAGCCTAGAAGGGAGGAGGGGAAACGCGGTGCCGGCACGTAGCCTACTCCTGTCGAAGAGCACCAAGGGGACCACTGACTTAACGTCCCTTCCGAAGGACGGTACAACGCGAACAGCAGGATTCCTCCACAAATCCATGCTGTCGTGAGGTTGATAAGCAAGGCGAATGAAGTTGCTGTACTAACTTTCATCCCTCCAACCTCTCTCCTGAACAGAACTGGTCATGTGTATAGTGGTCACCCATTCAATACCTGACTCAGCGCAGTGTTGCTTAACTTCAGTGATCTAACAAGAACCGGTGTTTCCAACACGCCAAACCGTTCGGTTAGCACTGTTTTGACAACGAGCCATGTGGCACTGGCCTAATGGCGTCGGTGAATGAATGGATGATGATGAATTTAACTGGAGGGCACAAGATGGGTGAACAAAGCACGCTGACACTAACCTGGTAAGCAGCGTGAACCTTGTCGGCCCCCGCAGGACGCTCCGCTTCCGACGGTCGCTGTAAGTAGTGATGCATGTGCGTGGCGTTGGGAATCTCTTCCGAGAGCAACGGCTGGAGCAGGTCGCGCAGCTTGGCGCAGGCAAGACTGTAGCGACAATGAACGTCTTCCAGCAGCGAGGATAGCACCGACAGCTCCGAGTCCCAGCTTTCAGGCTCCAAGCCTGAGTACGGCATTACACAGAATTATGTAGAAACCAGAATAGGCTTTTCAATCATTTTCCCCACAAGATTTTAAGCATTGAGCAAAATAAGACTAAGAGATGAGGTCTGTCATTTCATCCCAAGCATGCTAGGCAAGTTATCCCATATGCTTGGCAAGTTATCCCAAATATGCTCGGGAAGCGACGTCTAAGAGACGGTATTGTTGTCACCATGTATCGAGCGTTGGTTACCTGTCGCCGCTGGGCAGTCGTAACTCTCTCCCGGCAAGACCACGAGGTGCCCGAAGAACGAACCGATCGGAATCCGACACCGTGTCGTGCTCATGCCATACCGGCCAATAGTAGTGATCTGTCGACAAACAGAAAGTCAAGTGGATACCAGGACACATCTACGAAAAGATGTCACATAACCTAGAAGTCCCTTGATGTATCTGCATTATGGGAGGTGGTTGAAGTGGTTCCCCATACCTTGATGTATCTGCATATGGGAGGAGGCTGAAGGTCGCTCATGACGAGAGACTTGCTTCCGATGTCGGCAGCGACGACCAGACGCTGTCCGTCGATTTCCTCGCCTCGCAGCCAGATGTCGACCGATAGTGACACGAGGTCAGAGCACGATGGGATCAACAGGTCAGTGAGCAACACGGGCCCGCCCAGGTCCATCACGACAAAGCGACGGGCGCCGGAGTGCATGCGTTCAATGACGAGCATGTGTTGCGGTTGCGGCACGAGTAGCAGTTGCCAGGGCAACCCGGTCCCAGGGTCCTGAGGACACAGACACATTGTTTATGACAGGAAAGCTTTCTATGTCTAAAAGCTTCCTACGTTTGAGAGCTTCCTATGTTTGAAAGCTTCCTATGTCTGAAAGCTTCCTATGTTTGAAAGCTTCCTATATTTGAAAGCTTCCTACGTTTGAAAGCTACCTATGTTTGAAAGCTCTCTATGTTTGAAAGCTTCCTATGCTTGAAAGCTCTCTATGTTTGAAAGCTTCCTATGCTTGAAAGCTTCCTATGTTTGAAAGCTTCCTATGTTTGAAAGCTTCCTATGTTTGAAAGCTTCCTATGTCTGAAAGCTTCCTATGTTTGAAAGCTTCCTATATTTGAAAGCTTCCTACGTTTGAAAGCTACCTATGTTTGAAAGCTCTCTATGTTTGAAAGCTTCCTATGCTTGAAAGCTCTCTATGTTTGAAAGCTTCCTATGCTTGAAAGCTTCCTATGTTTGAAAGCTTCCTATGTTTGAAAGCTTCCTACGTTTGAAAGCTCCCTATGTTTGAAAGCTTCCTATGCTTGAAAGCTTCCTATGCTTGAAAGCTTCCTATGTTTGAAAGCTTCCTATGTTTGAAAGCTTCCTATGTTTGAAAGCTTTCTATGTTTGAAAGCTTCCTATGTTTGAAAGCTTCTTATGATTGAAAGCTTCCTATGTTTGAAAGCTTCCTATGTTTGAAAGCTTTCTATGTTTGAAAGCTTCCTATGTTTGAAAGCTTCCTATGTTTGAAAGCTCCCTATGTTTGAAAGCTTCCTATGTTTGAAAGCTTTCTATGTTTGAAAGCTTCCTATGTTTGAAAGCTTCTTATGATTGAAAGCTCCCGATGTTTGACTGTTTGTTTCAGTTACCTTTGCATTGTCTTGGACGGCTGCAGTGGGATGTGTGAGACCTGCCTGGGGGGCGGAGCTTGGGTCTACGATCGAGCTGAGAAACATGGCGGGGCCAGACATTGTCGACTGCTGCGAAGATGTCGAGGAAGAAGTGTCCGAATGCTTGCTCTTGTCCAGTTCGATGATCACCGTCGACGACTTGGACTTGCCCTTGTGTAACGACACCAACCCCTTGAGTGTCTGCAGGTCCTAGTTGGAGAAGGAGATGCATCGGTATTTTACTATCAGGAATACTAATAACCTCTCAAAAATTGGCTCTAACCAATTTAGTACTCAGACACCCGGCATTTTATAGTGCATTTGATGAGAATGAGAGATCTCCAAGGCCTCATCATTGGAGTTTGTGTCCCTGTTTGGACATCAATATTTGAGAGGTTATATAATAATATATTTTGCACATTGGGTTTAAACTAGATTTCATACGAGAGGGAAGTCAAGAACTATGCTACGTAGAGAAGACATCGAGAAGATTGATAGATAATACAGATGTTTAGAAGAATGTCAGGAGAAATGGAACAGAAATTGTCTTGTTGGAGTTGGAAACGTGTCTCGACTCACTGCAAACGAGCTGTCAGCAATCTTTGTCGCCGCGCTCGTGGTCACAAAGTTGGCCGGATCGAAGAAGTTCCCGACGGCGGCGGCCGCAGCCGGAGGCGGGGCTTGCGCCCCAGGCTCCACCTTCTCCATCTTGGTCCCGTCGCTGGCAGCGTGGCACGTGAAGTGCAGGGGCTCCACCTCTAGCAGGCCCTTCATGAAGTGCCCCGAGGACAGGCCCTTCAGTCGGCCGGGCACTCCCTTCACGGCGTCCACCAGCCCGGAGAGACCAACTGCCGGGCACACGGTAAAATCACACAGTAATATTATCTGATGAAAATGTATACACATTGAAGAATGTACTACAACAGCAAATAAAATACAAATACAAATCTAGCAACACAACTTGGCAAGAGACGGTCCATCCTGGCAAGTGGAACAGTCCCCCACAGTGAAATATTCAATCTCTCTCAAAGAAAAATCAAACTCTTTTTTTACTTGCGCCAACAAAAGGCTTTAATTCAGTGATTTCACATCCGATTCTTCACCCATCGTGTAAGCACCTGGCATAGCGAGCAACTCCCGTAGGTCCAGAGTATCTCCGACAGCGTCAGGCCCGTGGGTACCAACAGTGGGGCCAGCCGTGCAGATGGCCACGCCCCCAGCTGCATCGTTGCTTCCCGCCACGGTGGCGTAGGTGACCGGCACCGAGGTTGCCTTGCCTGCGGCCGGGGGGTCCACGTCGAACAACTCTGGCTCCAGTGGTGTCCCGTAGAGACCGAACCTCGTGCGCAGCAGCAGGTGCTCTGGGGTGGAGCGGCCGTTCAACTCGTGGGCAACCTTTGAGCAAAGAATTGTTATTTTATTTATTTCAGTGAACAAATAATTGTCATGGAAAGTGTCTTATGGATAAATAACAGATAAAATATATATTTTTGTCCATTTACTGAAGCGTTAAGAAATTCTTTCTTACTGTAGAAACAATTTGACTCCAGGTACTCCTTTAGATCTTTTAAAAATGACTTTGCCTTAGGTAATTCGTATTATTTTTTCTTGATTTTATTATATTATTATTATTCATATTGAAAGATATCGAATGATTTAAATCCCACCCTTGATTCTTCGTATTAATCCCCTTTCCGATTTCTTTCAATTCATCCAAGTATGTTCAACTTTTGATGTTTCATTAGAAAACCTTAGAAATGATACTCATTACAAGTTTATCTTCCCTCAAATGAGGACAACTCTGGGTCAGCAGGACACTAATTACCAGGCGGCTAATTACTTAACAGCCCCCCACTCCAAGTCAGGACTGTACAAGACAGGAATAAATTCAAAACCTACAGTTTTAATAATAAAAAAAAAGGAAATAACTGTCTCGATTTTTAGTGGATTACCTCACCTGACAAGAAGCTTAATGTCAGTATCTTAGATATTTATTTTATGACACGCCCATGCACAAGTGTAACTTATGTGGGATTTTACACAACCTCATTTTTGTTTTCTTGTATGAAAAATTACAAGAATAAATAAATCCATTGTATCGATGATATCTTCAATCCGTACATTTAAACTGACCAATTCCCTTTGGCTTCTTTCTTCTCGTTCTCACTTCAGCATTTCTATTTATCCTTTATATTTTAGATACATTTATAAGAAATGTGAGCACCGGACAAAGCTGATAGGTTTTAGACTCACATCTACTTTATCTAACTTTAGAACTAGTTTTAGTCAAAGCAGACGAAGTGGTTTACCTGTTGCAGCAAAGCCAGGCACTTCTGAGCGGCCGCAGCCGAGCAGTCCAACGCCATGGCTCGACTCAGCAACAATAGGAACCAGCGAAGTGCCCCGGAAGACTTAGCTCGAGGCAGTGTTGGGAGCAAGTCAAGAAGCGCTCGAAGCAAGCAGCCGTCCCACGAGGTCATCACGCTATCAGTTGCATTCTTCACCCCCCTGCAACCGTTTACCATCATTATCATCATTATCATCATCATCATAACAATTATTATCATTTCAGAGCAGATACAAAATTTGACAAGAACGGAAATATTCACAAACTTTGCGCTAATACGACAAATTGGATGAGTTTCTTACACCTCATCTTGCAGCAGTTCACAAAGGTGTGGCTAAATAATGTACTCACTGGAACCTTGACTTGAATTATACAATATTTATTTATTTATTTAATTATTTATCTTCACAACTTTGACATGCATTTCATTCATTATCAATGCTATCCGTTGTTGCTATCTTATTTGAATATTGCTAAGTTTAGCCTTCATTTCTTTAGAGGTTTTCGAAAATGGTACAACCCCACCTCCCGGCAGATTATTCCACATACGTACTCCCTCTGCGGCTAAACAGTACTTTTCGGGAGCATAGGAAATAGGAAACTAGGAAATACTTGGAACTAGGAAATAGTTGGACTAATTGCAATTATAAATAAACCGATTGCATGCCAACTCACTCGCTGCAGATGATGACGAGCTTCACGCACTTGTGCGCCAAGCTCCGCCCAGCCAGGAGCACGCAGCTTTCGATGAGCGCCGGCAGGTGGCGTTCAATGATTCGTGCAAACGCCAGCTGTTGGGCACGAGCCTCCGAACGGTTGGAGCGATTGCGTGCCAGTCGTATCGATGCGACCCAGACGAGGATGTCGAGGGCAACGCCCTGAGCAGCTGGAGCCAGTGTTGACGAACACGCCGAGGATAGAAGACGTTCAGCGACGGCATCGCTCTCGAGTAGCAACGAGCGTTGGAGGCTGGAGACAAGCAAGACGACGTGGTTAAAGTAACTTCATTATCAGGGCACTAAAAATTATCAGGTGGAGAGGCTGGTATAGTGAACAATCTTGTCTGGATATGACTGTCCTTATAGGCAAACCTTTCTCATGGGCAAACCTTTCTTATGCGCAAACCATTCTTATGCGCAAACCATCATTACATGGGCAAACCATTCTTAAGGGCAAACCATTTTTAGGCGCAAACCATTTTTTGGGGCAAACCATCATTACATGGGCAAACCATTCTTAAGGGCAAACCATTCTTATGCGCAAACCATCATTACATGGGCAAACCATTCTTAAGGGCAAACCATTCTTATGCGCAAACCATCATTACATGGGCAAACCATTCTTATGCGCAAACCATCATTACATGGGCAAACCATTCTCATGGGCAAACCATTCTCATGGGCAAACCATTCTCATGGGCAAACCATCATTATGGGCAAATTTCAGAGTTGCAGAAGGTTTTTTTAACGAGATGACATTCGTGATCTTTAACAATAAAGTCACATGATCGATTCCCTGGTATAGTTTGATATTTTATTTATTTATTCTTTTAATTTTTCATACAAAGAAAACAAAAATGTAGTTGTTAAAAATGCCACATAAGTTATGCTTATGCATGGGCGTATCACAAAATATCTATCTAAGCTACAAGCTGCTGACATTACGCTTCTTGTAAGGTGAGGTAATCCAATAACAGATGATTAACAACCGAGAGAATTATTTCGTTTTATGATTATCGATCCAAAAATGTTGGTATAGTTCGATACCCTGATATAGTTTGATACTTAAGATATTACCTCTATATTTACTTATAAGCTCAAGATAATTTGTTTACTACTCACCCATCTTGGGGCACCGAAGTCTGCTTAGTCTTGCGTATGGTGATCGACACTTCGTGCAGCCAATCACAGCCGAGGTAATACTCCATTTTCCTCGTGACGATTGCACCGGAGCAGCTCCGGTCCAACGCCGGGATAACGAACAGGCTGTCGAGCTTGCTGCGTTTCGAGGCTGTACCTTTGTCCTCGGTCACGTGCGACCTCGGCTTCGACGTTGGCTGCAGACACAAGACAGGGCTTACGTCACAGTGGCTCAGATATTATCGATCGATTCGTTGGGCTCAAAATAGCACTTTTTTGGCAACAAGCCATGTGGCACTGGTTTAATGGCCTCGGTAAATGAGTGGATGATGATGAACCTAACCTAGCCTAGAAGGGAGGAAGAGAAACCTGCTGCCAGCATGTAGCCTACTCCTGTCGAAGAGCACCAAAGGGGACCGCCGGCTTAACGTTCCTTCCAAAGGACGGTACAACACGAACAGCAGGATTCCTCTCCAAATCCATGCTGTCAAGAGGTTGATAAGCAAGGCAAGTAAAGTTGCTGTACTAACTTTCATCCCTCCAACCTCTCTCCCAAACAGAACTGGTCATGTGTATGATGGTCATGTGTATGATGGTCATGTGTATGATGGTCATGTGTATGATGGTCACGTGTATGATGGTCAAGTGTATGATGGTCATGTGTATGATGGTCATGTGTATGATGGTCATGTGTATGATGGTCATGTGTATGATGGTCATGTGTATGATGGTCATGTGTATGATGGTCATGTGTATGATGGTCATGTGTATGATGGTCATGTGTATGATGGTCATGTGTATGATGGTCATGTGTATGATGGTCACGTGTATGATGGTCAAGTGTATGATGGTCATGTGTATGATGGTCATGTGTATGATGGTCATGTGTATGATGGTCATGTGTATGATGGTCATGTGTATGATGGTCATGTGTATGATGGTCATGTGTATGATGGTCATGTGTATGATGGTCATGTGTATGATGGTCATGTGTATGATGGTCATGTGTATGATGGTCATGTGTATGATGGTCATGTGTATGATGGTCATGTGAATGATGGTCACGTGTATGATGGTCAAGTGTATGATGGTCATGTGTATGATGGTCATGTGTATGATGGTCATGTGTATGATGGTCATGTGTATGATGGTCATGTGTATGATGGTCATGTGTATGATGGTCAAGTGTATGATGGTCATGTGTATGATGGTCATGTGTATGATGGTCATGTGTGTGATGGTCATGTGTGTGATGGTCATGTGTATGATGGTCATGTGTATGATGGTCACGTGTATGATGGTCACGTGTATGATGGTCATGTGTATGATGGTCATGTGTATGATGGTCATGTGTATGATGGTCACGTGTATGATGGTCATGTGTATAATGGTCATTGCACTCACGCTGTCGTGTTTGGTGGAGTCTTCACTGACGGCCTTGATATGCACTAGCAAGGTTCGACCTCGAGCTGCAAACAGCTTGGGACTGGTCAGGGTCACGCTGCCCCCCGTATCCGAGAGGTCCAGGCAGGCGGACAGGTTCACAGGACCACACAGGATCTCTGTGTTGTGATCCCTCAGGTATTCCTGCAGGAAAACAATAACATTTACCATAACAGGTATGCCAACACTCGAGACGAACTTAAAAGTGATGCAAAAGACCAGTCTTACTGAACATAACTGCAAACCAATCTCACCGACGCAGTTTAAATCTTGCTTAATCGACCGGTTAAGGGTGGTTTTAGGCCTAGCTTGATTTTCCCCATATAGTCGAGATTTTGAAACATTTGAAAGAGGATGTTAAGATAAATACACAAATAAGAGGTAAATTTAAATTTGAATTTGGTGATGTTTCAGGAAAGCTTTGTCCTGTCACATAATCAAAATTAAATTGAGCAGCCGTCACTATTTTCTCTCTGTCCAAATCACCGTTTAATATTTGAACCTGGAAGGACGAGGTTTAACTTTTAAACTGACATTTGGAGGTCAAAGTAAGAAGTCACATTGATATTTTGTTTGTATTTCCAAGTCACCAAATATTCTGTTTCGAAGCAAACACATTGTTAAAAACTATTTTATTCTTGTTCTTTGTGTGTTCTTTTAGTTTCATGGTTAGCAATTGCTAAAATATATCATTGTTTTAAAGCAATTTACCGCACCAGTTAAAATCACCGCTAAACTATGTTGGTGAATTTGTTCCCGAGAAACTGACATCGGAAAGTACTGTTTAGCTGCAGAGGGAGTACGTCTGTGGAATAATCTGCCGGGAGGTGCGGTTTTACCATTGTCGAAAACCTCTAAAGAAATGAAGGCTAAACTTAGCAATATTCAAATAAGATAGCAACATTCGATAGCATTTATAAAGAAATGCATGTCAAAGTTGTGAAATAAAATAAATAACTTATAATTTCAGCGTCAACTCGTTGGAGGGAAGTTGAGATCACGGATTCGATTCAGGAAGAAACTGACCTGGGTGGTAACTGGGTTCTCGGTGGGTCCCGACGTGCTGGCTCCAGGAAGGCTAAACGCTATTGGCTGATCTACAGAAGTCGTGCCAAACGGCTCCTTGCGTCCGATGCCGTTAGCGTTCTGCTTGAGTAACGTCACCTGGACGTTGGGCGGGCTCGGACACGGAGCGTGGAGCGAGAACTTTACGTCGAGGTGGCCCACAGAACACGAACGCGGCAACGTTATCTCGAACACGTGCTCGTCCCACGTCGTCCTGGCATGTCACGCAATTATATTCACATTAGGGTTATGAAAATGTTGATTTGTAACGTGCCAAAGTGCTGGGATAACAAGAATATGTTGATTTGTAATGTGTCAAAGGGCTGGGATAACAAGAATATGTTGATTTGTAATGTGTCAAAGTGCTGGGATAACAAGAATATGTTGATTTGTAATGTGTCAAAGTGCTGGGATAACAAGAATATGTTGATTTGTAATGTGTCAAAGTGCTGGGATAACAAGAATATGTTGATTTGTAATGTGTCAAAGGGCTGGGATAACAAGAATATGTTGATTTGTAATGTGTCAAAGGGCTGGGATAACAAGAATATGTTGATTTGTAATGTGTCAAAGTGCTGGGATAACAAGAATATGTTGATTTGTAATGTGTCAAAGGGCTGGGATAACAAGAATATGTTGATTTGTAATGTGTCAAAGTGCTGGGATAACAAGAATATGTTGATTTGTAATGTGTCAAAGTGCTGGGATAACAAGAATATGTTGATTTGTAATGTGTCAAAGTGCTGGGATAACAAGAATATGTTGATTTGTAATGTGTCAAAGTGCTGGGATAACAAGAATATGTTGATTTGTAATGTGTCAAAGTGCTGGGATAACAAGAATATGTTGATTTGTAATGTGTCAAAGTGCTGGGATAACAAGAATATGTTGATTTGTAATGTGTCAAAGTGCTGGGATAACAAGAATATGTTGATTTGTAATGTGTCAAAGTGCTGGGATAACAAGAATGTGTTGATTTGTAATGTGTCAAAGTGCTGGGATAACAAGAATATGTTGATTTGTAATGTGTCAAAGTGCTGGGATGACAAGAATATGTTGATTTGTAATGTGTCAAAGTGCTGGGATAACAAGAATATGTTGATTTGTAATGTGTCAAAGTGCTGGGATAACAAGAATATGTTGATTTGTAATGTGCCAAAGTGCTGGGATAACAAGAATATGTTGATTTGTAATGTGTCAAAGTGCTGGGATAACAAGAATATGTTGATTTGTAATGTGTCAAAGTGCTGGGATAACAAGAATATATTGATTTGTAATGTGTCAAAGTGCTGGGATAACAAGAATATGTTGATTTGTAATGTGTCAAAGTGCTGGGATAACAAGAATATGTTGATTTGTAATGTGTCAAAGTGCTGGGATAACAAGAATATGTTGATTTGTAATGTGTCAAAGTGCTGGGATAACAAGAATATGTTGATTTGTAATGTGTCAAAGTGCTGGGATAACAAGAATATGTTGATTTGTAATGTGTCAAAGTGCTGGGATAACAAGAATATGTTGATTTGTAATGTGTCAAAGTGCTGGGATAACAAGAATATGTTGATTTGTAATGTGTCAAAGTGCTGGGATAACAAGAATATGTTGATTTGTAATGTGTCAAAGTGCTGGGATAACAAGAATATGTTGATTTGTAATGTGCCAAAGTGCTGGGATAACAAGAATATGTTGATTTGTAATGTGTCAAAGTGCTGGGATAACAAGAATATGTTGATTTGTAATGTGTCAAAGTGCTGGGATAACAAGAATATGTTGATTTGTAATGTGTCAAAGTGCTGGGATAACAAGAATATGTTGATTTGTAATGTGTCAAAGTGCTGGGATAACAAGAATATGTTGATTTGTAATGTGTCAAAGTGCTGGGATAACAAGAATATGTTGATTTGTAATGTGTCAAAGTGCTGGGATAACAAGAATATGTTGATTTGTAATGTGTCAAAGTGCTGGGATAACAAGAATATGTTGATTTGTAATGTGTCAAAGTGCTGGGATAACAAGAATATGTTGATTTGTAATGTGTCAAAGTGCTGGGATAACAAGAATATGTTGATTTGTAATGTGTCAAAGTGCTGGGATAACAAGAATATGTTGATTTGTAATGTGTCAAAGTGCTGGGATAACAAGAATATGTTGATTTGTAATGTGTCAAAGTGCTGGGATAACAAGAATATGTTGATTTGTAATGTGTCAAAGTGCTGGGATAACAAGAATATGTTGATTTGTAATGTGTCAAAGTGCTGGGATAACAAGAATATGTTGATTTGTAATGTGTCAAAGTGCTGGGATAACAAGAATATGTTGATTTGTAATGTGTCAAAGTGCTGGGATAACAAGAATATGTTGATTTGTAATGTGTCAAAGTGCTGGGATAACAAGAATATGTTGATTTGTAATGTGCCAAAGTGCTGGGATAACAAGAATATGTTGATTTGTAATGTGTCAAAGTGCTGGGATAACAAGAATATGTTGATTTGTAATGTGTCAAAGTGCTGGGATAACAAGAATATATTGATTTGTAATGTGTCAAAGTGCTGGGATAACAAGAATATGTTGATTTGTAATGTGTCAAAGTGCTGGGATAACAAGAATATGTTGATTTGTAATGTGTCAAAGTGCTGGGATAACAAGAATATGTTGATTTGTAATGTGTCAAAGTGCTGGGATAACAAGAATATGTTGATTTGTAATGTGTCAAAGTGCTGGGATAACAAGAATATGTTGATTTGTAATGTGTCAAAGTGCTGGGATAACAAGAATATGTTGATTTGTAATGTGTCAAAGTGCTGGGATAACAAGAATATGTTGATTTGTAATGTGTCAAAGTGCTGGGATAACAAGAATATGTTGATTTGTAATGTGTCAAAGTGCTGGGATAACAAGAATATGTTGATTTGTAATGTGTCAAAGTGCTGGGATAACAAGAATATGTTGATTTGTAATGTGTCAAAGTGCTGGGATAACAAGAATATGTTGATTTGTAATGTGTCAAAGTGCTGGGATAGCAAGAATATGTTGATTTGTAATGTGTCAAAGTGCTGGGATAACAAGAATATGTTGATTTGTAATGTGTCAAAGTGCTGGGATAACAAGATTATGTTGATTTGTAATGTGTCAAAGTGCTGGGATAACAAGATTATGTTGATTTGTAATGTGTCAAAGTGCTGGGATAACAAGAATATGTTGATTTGTAATGTGTCAAAGTGCTGGGATAACAAGAATATGTTGATTTATAACGTGTGAAAGTGCTGGGATAACAAGAATATGTTGATTTATGTGCCAAATTATGACATTTTTTTTTCATAAAATGTAGGCGAAGTTAAATTTGATGAAAAAAGCGCAGGATGCATGGCAGCAAGTATCGGATAAAATACACGTAAAAGTTAACAGAGATGATCCAGGATATTCCACTCAGTTTGCAGTCTTTCATTCAACTCACGCATCGTTTTGTAGCCGCCAGCTTCGAGTGTGCTGAGGCTCCTCCCCTTGCTGCAGGTGCTGCGGATGTCGCCGCTGTTTCTGCGCCTGCATCATCTCCGTCCAGCAGGGCGGCACCGCCGCCGCGAAAAGCGGGGTTAGGTTCTCGTGTCGCGTCAGCTCGTGCAGCTCCAGCAGCTCGGTCAGGCCGGGCTCAGGACAGTCGATGGCGAGAAGACACTCGCTGCGGCACGTGGAGAACAGAGTTAGGTTCAATTTGTTAAAGCAGCACCTGCGACAGGTGGAGATCGGGGTCCAAGTAGCTCAATTGGTTAGAGCAACACCCGCGACAGGTGGAGATCGGGGTCCAAGTAGCTCAATTGGTTAGAGCAACACCCGCGACAGGTGGAGATCGGGGTCCAAGTAGCTCAATTGGTGAGAGCAACACCCGCGACAGGTGGAGATTGGAGTCCAAGTAGCTCAATTGGTTAGAGCAACACCCGCAACAGGTGCAGATCGGGGTCCAAGTAGCTCAATTGGTTAGAGCAACACCCGCGACAGGTGGAGATCAGGGTCCAAGTAGCTCAATTGGTTAGAGCAACACCCGCAACAGGTGGAGATTGGGGTCCAAGTAGCTCAATTGGTTAGAGCATGTGACAGGTTGAGATCGAGGCCCAAGTGGCTCAATTGGATAGAGCGACACATGCGACAGGTGGAGATTGGGATTCCACTCATGCAAAGCTTACCCAGCATGGCAGGCGACTGTGGGTGAATGGGCAGCGCTTGCAGCCGGAGAGCAGTCTGGCGTGGCGGGCCAATCGGCTCGCGGCGTTCGAGCAAACTCCGCCTCCTCGCTGTCCGTTTGCAAGGCGTCAGCGACGAGGTCGGCGTCTGCGCTCAGCGGGAAGAAGTGCAACGAACCTGCGTCGGTGCAGGCGCAGAGCCGCTCCAGGCCTGCGAGGAAACAAACCAATCACAAATCAGCACAAAACGCGATCTAAATCAGCCCTAGCCGCCGTCCCGCTACAATTGACATGGCAAAAATTTCAAGCTCGCATTCAAGTTTCGCCTGCCACTTTACGTTTCCAATTAGGCGCTTATACAATAGCAACATGGGCCACTAAGTCTTCTTGGCTCGATCGATTAGACTGTGGAATGCGCTGCCCCACAATATAATGACTACATTTCCAAAAAATATGAAAAAAAACTGTAAATTTATAAACTAACCACAAAATTCTATGTAATTATATTGTAAGTTCGATAAACACTATTGTAATTCTATTAGCCTCAGGTAATAATTGTAATATGGTCATGTCCCCCTTCCCAAAGAACGCAAGGGAATTTAGACGCTGGTTAAAAGAAAACCAAAGACGAAACAATCCAAAAGACTAGTCCTGTAAATAATGTAGCTAACTTCAAATAACTTAGCTAATTTAAGTGTATAACTTCACTGTATTACTAAATTTAATTGAATGTAACACTAACCGTACCTCATACAACCGGCGATCATGATTTAACAGAAATTTACTTTCCTATTACTCTAAGAACTTGCATAAGAACATGTACCAGGCCTAAGTATGAGAATAAATAATAATAATAATAAAATACTAAAGCTATTAATAAACAAATAAATAAATAAACTGATTTCACAGTGGTATCGAGACCGGCCCAAGAAGGGTAGTGAACTGATCATTGCAGTCTGTTCCAGTGAAAGGACACGGCTTCGAGATGACCTCCCGACCCATATCAAAGAATCCTCCAAACGTAGCTCCTTCGATTCGAACCTTCGAAACTTCCTTCTCCTGAACCATTTCTACAGCCTTGAAGAATACCTCACCGCAACATCTCACCAACCATCTCTCCTCTGACTCCAAACTCTAAACCTTCCCCCATAATCATTACCTGCATGACCTGCATGATCTGCTAATTACTATTGTCACTTTATTGTTAACAAGTTATCGTAAAAAGCACATACAAATACTATGTACTTGTCCGCCGCTGCAAATAAATACAAATGGACTCGTTGAGCATTAAATTGAATCGGCACGCGACGACTCACTGTTGCAGAACGCAGCCGAGACAAACTTGAGTCCCTGATCTTGCGGCGCGGCGGACGCCACGACGGCCAGCGTGGCGAGGTCGAGAATCCGTACCGCCCCGTCTCGCCCGACCAGCGCAGCCCGGCCCCAAGCCCCGCCCACTACGCCGGGCTGATGCTGCTGCGGACAAAACAATCCAATTAGGATGAAATCTTATTTAAATTGCTAACGCTTGCAATGCGCGGGGCATTTTATTATTAACAACACTATAACCGTCTCAAAAATTGATGCCCAAACGCGGACTCGAACCCCGATCTCCACCTATCGCGGGTGTTGCTCTGAACCATTGAGCTATCTGGACACTGGCTTTTTGAGACGATTTCCAATCTTGATAAGAGGCGAAGCATTCGGGGTCCATTCTCGACAACAGCAAGACAAGCTTCACTTGACAGGAATAAAAAAATTGAAAAAAAAAAAAATTGAAAATATTAATGTATGATATTAAAAATGGGATTGCAAGGTAATTATAGGAAGATCTTTTGTTTGATTTGTTAAGGTGGTAGAAAGGATTGATGTTAAGGATGTGTCAGAGGCTTCGGTCAAAGGGGCTGCGTTGGATTATGGTTCTGCGGATTACTTTGCTGCTTCTGGTAGCGTGAGAGTAGATCTAGTCGAGTGGGAAGAGTTCTGAGTTGGATTGTGCAACGGTCCTGGCAATTTGGATGATGTTGCAAGTTAGGGTCGTTGTTCAATGGTGAAATGAGGTCTGCAGGTTTTGTATTCGGAGATGCCTGCTATGGTGCGGATTGCTTGATTTTGTAATTTAAATATTCGTGTCATATTGACCATACGGCAGGTGGGAGCGTGAGCCAGCCATTGGTTTTGGTCGGCGGAGGAGAAAGCAGCTGGCTTTGATATCGTTGAGGGTGATTTGTGTATGATGGGACGTGGGAACTTCGCGGGTGCTGGAAATGAGTGGTAACGAGGTGTGATAATTGATATTGAAAGCGAATGAAGTTGGATTTAGTCGCTTGGGTAACAATATGATCGATGTTTGTGAGTTGGCCGACCTGTGTCTCTCGATCGCTGGGCTCGCGTTCGGCCAACGGAAGCAAGACGACGTCGACGGGACACTCAGCCGGCGAGAGCTGTCGCGCCGCGACGGGCGTGTCTCCGAGTCTGACAACCTCAGCCGCGAGGTCCAACGCAAACACGAGCACCGCGCCGGCTGAAAACAAAAAGGAATACGAGGGTTACACAGCGAGCCACTCGTCTGCCATTTTAGAGAAAGTTGTTTTTCCAAACATCCAAGACAATGATGGTTTTTAGACTCATGTCTACTTGA
This sequence comes from Protonemura montana, assembly GCA_947568835.1. NCBI lineage: Eukaryota > Metazoa > Arthropoda > Insecta > Plecoptera > Nemouridae > Protonemura > Protonemura montana. Next base: position 25,794,075 of record OX387605.1, read on the forward strand.
TTTATCCTAAGCACTAGTTTTAAGAAAAACTATTTGAACTGGGTTTTGAATGCTAAGTAAAGGGCTACTAAATTTCCCGACGTTTCGTAACATCTACTAGTTTTTCTTCAGGGGTTTGAGCAGGTTTTGAGCAGAGGTTTGTGCTTACCAGTTGGTGCTGCATCAGGAGGCGGTCCTAGAAGCACCAGCAAGTGCGCGCCGTCCCTTGTCGGGTGCAACCCGAGCACGCTGAGCCCAGGATCTGCCGGCAGCGCGACCGCCTGGACGACCGCCGGGCAACACCGGGACTCCGCCCCCTCCGTGCTCGGCTTCTTGCCCAGCCTTGGTGGCGAAACTCCGCCCGGCTTGCAACTCTCCGACGTGGACGCGAACTCGGGACCTCCGTTCAGAGCGGAGAACGAGGCCGTCGACGCATCGAACGTTCCGCCGCCGGAAGAAACTCCGAACGGGAGGGGGTAGTTGCCCACCGAGGACGAGGGCATCGGGCCGAAGTCGATCACGTCCAAGCAGTCCTAGGACAACGAGCTGCGTTAGCCAATAACTTGGGATATCTGTGCAAGCTTTATCTGTGCTAGTCTTTCCCTCATAAGGATGGAATATCTGTGCAAGCTTTATCTGTGGTAGTCTTTGCCTCATAAGGATGGAATATCTGTGCAAGCTTTATCTGTGGTAGTCTTTGCCTCATAAGGATGAAATATCTGTGCAAGCTTTATCTGTGGTAGTCTTTGCCTCATAAGGATGGAATATCTGTGCAAGCTTTATCTGTGTTATTCTTTGCCTCATAAGGATGGAATATCTGTGCAAGCTTTATCTGTGCTAGTCTTTGCCTCATAAGGATGGAATATCTGTGCAAGCTTTATCTGTGGTAGTCTTTGTTTCATAAGGATGGAATATCTGTGTAAGCTTTATCTGTGATAGTCTTTCCCTCATAAGGATGGTATCTATGGATGCTAGTACCTGGTGGTCTGCATGCGTCCCAGCCATGACAACGTCCCCATCAGTGCTGTCATCCAGCCCGGGACCGTCGTAGAGGAACTTGGAAAGGAACATGTCTTGAAACATGTTGTTGGCTTCGTTCCGTGCCGCGGACGTGGTCGTCCCAGTCCCGGTCGCCGACTTGTGCTTGGAACGTCGTCGAACGCTGCAAGCAGAAGACATGTCACCGTGTCAAAACCCAGTTCTTTATCGTTACGACTAAAAATCAGGGTGAATTAATTTCAGCAAGGCTTGATTCAACTTAATGGTCTGTGGCTTTGAAAAGCTAGAACCAGAAGAACTTCACTGTCGTAGGGTTGATGGAGCTAATGATGGAAAGGAAGCTAGAATAGGCCTTTTCCTGTCTACCTTCCTTTCCATCATTTGCTTGCCGGTGGAAATGCCAGAAAAACCAAAAAACACTGCAATTTTAAAAATGTTAATCAGAGTTTGTAAAAATAGAAGAATCATAAGAATAAAGAGTGGATGAAGAATCACCTCTCGAGCGCATCCTTGGCCCCGGCATCAGAGTCGCTGGCGTAGTGGAAGTCGTACACCACGAGGTAAAGTGTGTCTCCGGGAGGTTCGGTTCGGATCCCGGCCGCCATTATGTCCAACGCAGCTGTTTGTCTGCAAAACAACAACAAACCGTATAAGCTTTACAAGCACCCATAGGACTACAGCATAGCAGCATAGCACCCATAGGACTACAGCATAGGAGCATAGCACCCATAGGACTACAGCATAGGAGCATAGCACCCATAGGACTACAGCATAGGAGCATAGCACCCATAGGACTACAGCATAGGAGCATAGCACCCATAGGACTACAGCATAGGAGCATAGCACCCATAGGACTACAGCATAGGAGCATAGCACCCATAGGACTACAGCATAGGAGCATAGCACCCATAGGACTACAGCATAGGAGCATAGCACCCATAGGACTACAGCATAGGAGCATAGCACCCATAGGACTACAGCATAGCAGCATAGCACCCATAGGACTACAGCATAGGAGCATAGCACCCATAGGACTACAGCATAGGAGCATAGCACCCATAGGACTACAGCATAGGAGCATAGCACCCATAGGACTACAGCATAGGAGCATAGCACCCATAGGACTACAGCATAGGAGCATAGCACCCATAGGAGCACAGCATAGGAGCATAGCACCCATAGGACTACAGCATAGGAGCATAGCACCCATAGGACTACAGCATAGGAGCATAGCACCCATAGGACTACAGCATAGGAGCATAGCACCCATAGGACTACAGCATAGGAGCATAGCACCCATAGGACTACAGCATAGGAGCATAGCACCCATAGGACTACAGCATAGGAGCATAGCACCCATAGGACTACAGCATAGAAGCATAGCACCCATAGGACTACAGCATAGGAGCATAGCACCCATAGGACTACAGCATAGGAGCATAGCACCCATAGGACTACAGCATAGGAGCATAGCACCCATAGGACTACAGCATAGGAGCATAGCACCCATAGGACTACAGCATAGGAGCATAGCACCCATAGGACTACAGCATAGGAGCATAGCACCCATAGGACTACAGCATAGGAGCATAGCAACCATAGGACTACAGCATAGGAGCATAGCACCCATAGGACTACAGCATAGGAGCATAGCACCCATAGGACTACAGCATAGGAGCATAGCACCCATAGGACTACAGCATAGGAGCATAGCACCCATAGGACTACAGCATAGGAGCATAGCACCCATAGGACTACAGCATAGGAGCATAGCACCCATAGGACTACAGCATAGAAGCATAGCACCCATAGGACTACAGCATAGGAGCATAGCACCCATAGGACTACAGCATAGGAGCATAGCACCCATAGGACTACAGCATAGGAGCATAGCACCCATAGGACTACAGCATAGGAGCATAGCACCCATAGGACTACAGCATAGGAGCATAGCACCCATAGGACTACAGCATAGGAGCATAGCACCCATAGGACTACAGCATAGGAGCATAGCACCCATAGGACTACAGCATAGGAGCATAGCACCCATAGGAGCACAGCATAGGAGCATAGCACCCATAGGACTACAGCATAGGAGCATAGCACCCATAGGACTACAGCATAGGAGCATAGCACCCATAGGACTACAGCATAGGAGCATAGCACCCATAGGACTACAGCATAGGAGCATAGCACCCATAGGACTACAGCATAGGAGCATAGCACCCATAGGACTACAGCATAGGAGCATAGCACCCATAGGACTACAGCATAGGAGCATAGCACCCATAGGACTACAGCATAGGAGCATAGCAACCATAGGACTACAGCATAGGAGCATAGCACCCATAGGACTACAGCATAGGAGCATAGCACCCATAGGACTACAGCATAGGAGCATAGCACCCATAGGAGCACAGCATAGGAGCATAGCACCCATAGGAGCACAGCATAGGAGCATAGCAACCATAGGACTACAGCATAGGAGCATAGCAACCATAGGACCTTTCAGTTTAACAAACTTCAGTGTAGGTGGAAGAAGATCTCCTGCAATCATTTACATCGGTAACTCTGCTAAACAAATATATTTTCATTGTTAACCTGCAGTTTACTATTTAAAAGCCAAAAACAGATCTAACACTCCTCCTTGCTTTCCCATTTTATTTCATAATTTTAACATGGCCTTGGCCCCGAGTGTCTGGGTCTTATTCTATGAAACCGCAAGCTTCGCTTCCACTCACCTATTGGACTGTTCGTTGACGTCATTCATCACCAATACCATGGGCGAGCAGCCTGCCCCGCCCCACGCCATCTCGGGGGCAGTGATTGGTCCTGCGGGGGCGGACAGTCCCGCGATAACACAGGGGCGGGGCGTGGGGCCGACAGAACTGGGAGGTCCGCCTACCACCGACACCGCATCGACGCGAACAACTCCCTCGGCAGTTGTGGAACATTCTACGCAACCCAAACAAACGTTAACCTAACGCATACTGATACGCACGTATTTCGCTTCTATGACGAACGCTTCAATGCCACCGACCTTGCTCCGATTGGTCTGCTGCAAGCTCCGCCTCCCCGGATCGTGGCGCGACATGGCTCCACGCTCGCAGCCAAACTTCTCGCTGTTTGTCGTCTCGAGCGCGGCGCAGAACCTCGGCCGCCGAGACCACGAAGCTGACGTCTCGCTGAACAAACCAACGCTTCCATTGTTACAATCTCAACACAAACTGACTGGCATTATAACAATAAATATTTCAACTGGGTTTTGAATGCTAGGTGAAGAACAACTAAATTTCCCAACGTTTCGTAACTTGTACCTGTTACTTTATCAAGAGTAAAAGCAGTAACAAATATATCTCCCATATCTGGAAGACTACCTTACCCCATTGTTAATGTACTGATCCACGTACTTGATGTAAAAATAAAATAACTAACAAATTTGGATGAAATCTAATTAAAAATTTCCAACGCTTGCAATGCGCGGGGTATTTTATTATTATAAACACCATAACCGTCTCAAAAATTGTTGCCCAAACGGGGAATCGAACTCCAATCTCTCCACCTGCCGCGGGTGTTGCTCTAACCCATTGAGCTACTTGGACACTTGCTTTTTGAGATGATTTCAGTTTATTTGATGAGAATGACGGATCTCCAAGGAGTAGAACCAAGAGGCTGTGAATACTCAGTCACAGTTCCCTTTTGGGCATCAATTTTTGAGACGGTTATAGTGTTAATAATAATAAAACACTAACACATTTGGTGGGTGATCGTAAAAATTTAGTATTTCCTGGCCGCGTGTTGGTGGCACTGACCTTGAGCTGTCGCGCTACATTCCATACAACAATGTGGCCGCGGCTTGTCGCCACGGGAACCAAGTCGTTCATCGACGACGTTCCGACGGCAGCGACTGCATTGAGACCGAGAGTTGCCGCGGGAGACGAAGCAAAGCTCACAGACAACGGCACGTTCTGCGTGTACTCTCCCTTCACGAAGGGACACGAAGGGGAATGTCGCTCGTGTTCAGACCTGAGGGGCAATGGACAGTTAGCTTCATTGATGGCCCAGTCTTTGCAAGAATATTGGTGCATGCTTTATCTGTGGTAGTCTTTGCCTCATAAGGATGGAATATCTGTGTAAGCTTTATCCGTGGTAGTCTTTGTCTCATAAGGATGGAATATCTGTGCAAGCTTTATCTGTGCTAGTCTTTGCCTCATAAGGATGGAATATCTGTGCAAGCTTTATCTGTGCTAGTCTTTGTCTCATAAGGATGGAATATCTGTGCAAGCTTTATCTGTGGTAGTCTTTGTCTCATAAGGATGGAGTTATTTTACTCACCATGGTTCGTCGGTGGGTTCCCAGCACACGAGGCAGACGTTGCACGTGAAGCACATTGCTCTGTCATCGCCCGTCGCGTTGGGCTGGTGGTAGAACCCGGCCTGCGCCATCTGCGCTGGCAACGCCCACCTGACGACGAACGAGAACCACACTTTAACCACTGATGCAGCCAATTTCGGCAAGTGGAGAACAAAATGTACGCCAGAACAGTCTGGAATCAAGAGTGGTCTTACAGAGAATGAAGTGAGTGGTACTATATGGCTGGACTATATGGCTGTAGTATTTGGCTGGACTATACAGCTGGACTATATGGCTGTACTATTTGGCTGTACTATATGGCTGTACTATATGGCTGTACTATATGGCTGTACTATATGGCTGTAGTATATGGCTGTACTATATGGCTGTACTATATGGCTGGACTATATGGCTGGACTTTATGGCTGTACTATATGGCTGGACTTTATGGCTAGACTATATGGCTGTACTATACAGCTAGACTGACTTGTAATGCATGTGTGGCCATTTGACGAAAGTATCAATGCGCGCTGCCTCGCTGAACATCTGAGAACGGTCCGCGGGAACGTTGTCGCCCGGACATCCGGGAAGCAAACAGCCGAGCCTCTCGTTGATGGCAGAAGCTATAGACAGCGCTGGGATATGTCGATTCTGCCGCTTCAGCTCTTGAACCATCCCTGAACACACTTGCTTCAGTGCAGAGTGAGCCACTTCCAGACATATCGAGTTCCACTGTTGAAGAAATGAAAGGGATATTAAGCCGGTGGTCCCCTTGGTGCTCTTTGACAGGAGTAGGCTACGTGCTGGCATTGGGTTTCCTCTCCTCCTTTCTAGGCTAGGTTAGGTTCATCATCATCCGCTCATTCACCTACGCCATTAGACCAGTACCACGTGGCCAGATGTCAAAACTGTGCGTCGCTAAACACCACAATTAAATCAATTGACCGGCTCAAGGTAAAGCTTGTTTGGTTCAAAGTTCAAACAAAATCAAATCAGAGCCCACGTGTTCAAATGAAATGCAAACATAGAAAGAATACTGTTTTTAGACTCACGTCTACTTTATCTAACTTTAGCAGTTGCTTTTACAAAAACTATTTCAACTGGGTTTTGAATGCCAAGTAAAGAACAACAAAATTTCCCAACCTTTCGTAACAAAATATTGAGACAATTTCCTAGTTCAAGCATCCTAAATAAAATAATCAGGGTCGATAACTAAAAAACGAATACATTTTGTATTTTTGAAAATATGACCCCGAACAAATTGACATATTTTACTAACTAACCAATCATGTGTATGGAAAAAATGCCAATTTTTTTGGTTGTCCTTACGTTATGTGATATAATTAAAATTTTCTTTTCATAACGTTTAGTTCTTAATCTACCTGTCCAAATATTTTCTTCTGGATTCTTTGTGTTGATTTCTTCTGCCTCTGCCACTGATATTCTCTATTCTATTTTTCTGTTGTAAAATTGTTCCCCAAGCTCTATCTAGTTGAAAACTATCATCTCTATTGAAGTTATATTGGGCTGTTTTTTATTTATATTGCTTCTCTGACTTTTCTAGGGGATTTCTTATCATCTAGACATAAAATCCTTACCGTGTCTATTTGAATCTGGTATTGAAACTCATTCCCGTGTTCTGCACAAGCCGAAGTGTCTTTGTTTTTCCCCAACACTGCTAGATTGTTTTGCTAATATTATGTGTCTTTCGTGTTCCTTGTCCCTTGTGCTAATTTTCCTAACTGTTTTTCTTATGTAAACTTTTCCACACTCACAACTTACTTCATAGATGCCTTTGCATTCTAATGGAACTGGATCCTTCACTGGTATTACCATTGTACCTACTTTTCTATCTGCCCTAAATGTTGTAAAAATCGGATTTTTCGACAGAGCTTTTTTAATTTTCTCTCCGAATCTTTGGTACATATGGTAAAATTGCGATGGATTTGATTTCATCTTAACTGTTTTCACTAAGTAATAATTACATCAATTATTTCCCGATTTTTTATTATTTCAAGTACTCTTGTTATTTCTCTGGTTTTATAACCATTTTATTTTTAATTTATTCAATTCCAGATCGATCATAAATACAAGTTTATAAAGTCAATGTCATTGCGTAGTATGTTTAATGTAAGATTCTTTCAAAAGCTCGACGTTTACATGAAGCTTGCTTTAATATTACACTCCATGAACTCTCTTATCTCGTAGAATTCTCCGTTCAGTAGAAATATCTTTAGCGCTCCTGCGAATTTGATTCTGCACTCGTAAGTCATTACGTTCAGTGGCAGCTTATTATATTCTAAAAAAATAGTCATAGGTGTTTCCTTTTCTGCCGGTAGTGTTCCTCGACTGTTAATCTCGCTGATCTAGTCGCTAATGTGTTTAGTACCCCGTGTTTTTGGCTAGGATGGTGACATAAATGGCATGTTTGTGTTTGTTTTCTTTCTGTAGACTGTGTGCCCTAATGAGCCATCTTCTTTTCTAATAACCAAAACATCAAGAAAAGCATAGTACATTTTATCCTATCTTGTTGTCTATTCATGTGTTCTAAAACTGTATCTACAGTTTCCCTCCCATGTTGCTATTCAACGCTATTGTCTCTAGATTTTCCATGAAGATATTTGCTAATGCTGGAGATAAAGGTGGCCCCATTGCTATTCCTTCTTTCTGCTGATAGATTTGACCATCCCATAAGAAATAACTGCACTTTAAACATTCCTCTGTCAAATTGATCAAAGTTATTGGTAACCTAAACTTCCTACTATCAAAATTCTCAAAAGTCACCAACCATTTCCTTTAATAAAGTCTTGAGAATTCTTCACAAATGATTTAGCCTTTACTACTAGTTCTCTTAAGACCTTTCCTATGGTTCGAGCTATTTCATGTGCTGGTGCACCTATCACACTGATTACTAACCGCATTGGCACTTGCATCTCTTCTGAACAATTCTTCTGTTTTTCCCAATCTATTTTGTGAATTTGTGGTAACCCATAAGCTTTTGGAATTATTGATTCTTTTGGAACTTATTCTTTTTTTTTAACTTTTCATGTATTGGCGTCTTCTCTATGCATTCTGTTAGTCTCTTCTCAAATTTTGTTGAGATCTTTGTTCAGTTTAACGTAATGTTCCGAGTTTATAATAACTGTTGCATTCCTCGTATCTGCTTTCAAAATCACTACGTTCTAATTTTTCATTAACTCCCTCGCAGCTTCTGTCTCTTTTGGTCTTGTGTTTTGTTTTATCTCTTCTTTTTTTTCCCTCGGTTAAAATGTATGCTACATCCTGTCTTCTGACATCTGCTGATTTGAAGGGTGACCGCTTAAATGCATCATGCTACCCCTGCTATTATTGCTTCTCCTCAAATCCTTTTCGGGGCTATTGCAAAATTGAACCCCTTTTGTAAAACTCTATCACCTGCCTCCGACACACAGGTATTAGATAGATGTAAACAGCGTCTAATGACAGACATTGTAGAGCTCTAGAAAATCCCCATGGAGTTCATATTCAAGTGGTTTTACAAGCTTTGTAAAGTGCATAGTGAAGTGCATAGTATTTTACTTGAGATTTTGACCCCCATTCCTACAACAGTTTTGGGAAAACTTGGAGGAGCCTTTAAAAGCTAAATACACTTGTTGCATTTTGCTGAGGTTAAGCACATCTCTTGACACGATAAGTCGAACCCAGACATTGCATGGAATTAATTTGTCATTATAATTTCCATGGTGAATCACCAGGTGAATTGAACTTTGACTTTCCACACTTTTATTATAAAGAAACACGAAAACGAATTCAATTTTTTATTTTGAGCAAGGAAACTGCTAATTTACTGACTAGTATCGTTTCTAAGCATTGATTAAACCGCCATAAAGAAATGCAAGTTTCAGTTATTCCAACATACACCCTTTTTTTGCAATTTGTGAACCTATTTTTTGCAAGAGTATGACATTTAAATAGAATTATTTCGTTGGGTCGGAATCATTCGAGGGGTTTGAATAAACCACACATCCCTAAGCTCATTGCCTTTACCTTCTGTGCTTTTGTCCCAGTCTTTGGCTTTTCTTGTCCATCTTTGATTTTCTTGGCCAGTTCTTGCTGAATATCTCCTACGTTTTCTACACCTGGCAGGTCTACGCATTTCAAACACTGTTGTAGCAAAATTGCCTGAAAATGTAAACATCCGATTAGCAACGGTGCAACTTGCAGAACAAGAACTAGAAGACAATTTGACTCACTTCTGATAGCAGTAGTTCTAGCTTGACAAAATCATCTGATTTGCTAATCGGAGTTTGAAGAATGGTATCCAACAGCATAACACCATTATAATCACGGCGAACACCAATTCCTTTGCCGTCTGTGAATAATATCTTGTCGTGCCCAACAAGGTAGGTGCCACGGAGGACTCCCTTTTTACAACCTGAAATCAGAATTACATTGATTACAAATTGCCTATTATTATTAATCAATAAGAAAAGTACACAAGGAAATTTTCAGAATCGGGTTGTGTTAATTAAATTGGCTGAAATATTTAGGACAAGAACATCGAGGCAATAGACAGGATGCATGGCAAATGATTGCTCGATCGGCAGACGCGTAGCCAGGACCAGTGTTCGCTGTTTTACAAGGCAAGACTCCAATACTGTCACATTTTAACCAATAATACTTGTAATGAAGAATGGTTCCAGATTTCTCTTTCCAGCAGGTACTCTAACTTGAAAAAATGCTTACCTTTAGTATTAAAATATTAAATATCTCACAATCAATTCAAACATGTTGTGGCTGTTTAATTATTATCAAAGCTGAATGGAAAGAGGTGTGATCAAAGGTGATCTGACTCACAAACTTTCAACCCTAATTGCTTCTACAGCTAGAAATTACGAGAATGGGCGTGGTAGTGTTAAGCTCTTCCTGCAGGCTTTCAGGTAATAATTTTATAAAAATTGTTTGTTAAGCGTAACTCGTTCCAGTCTTTAGTAAAAGCAAATCTCTCTCCCATTGCACAGGCATCTAGGGGGTCAGAATGTCGCCAACGTGTGTCATACCTGAGAGTGAGCTCTTTTGCAGAATGACGCCAGAGTTCACATCAATGACATGAACCTCTGATGACTTGGTGGAAACAAGTATAATATTTAAATTCGGATGGTATATAATACTATCGGAATCTGTGTCCACATTTAAAGAACCATCCTCACTCAACTTCCACGGCTCATCATACGCCATTTTAGTCTATAACACTGAGCGAGAGGCTAGGGGTCGGCTGTCACTGCTGCCATAATCTCGAACCCAGCTCCAAAACCCAGAGTCAATTAAATTCTCAGTTTCTTGCTTGTAGCTTTGCATTAGCCAATCACAGGCGTTCAACAAAATAACGATATTTTTGATTGGTTATCAAAAATACTATTTGCACGATGTCTAGTGGCGACATGACCATCGCGTAGTTCCGTCGCTTCATAGAGGACACGATCTAGGCCGAAGTCACTTCTACAACGCCAATTCCTTCGCCCTTCATCGATATCCACCATTTTGTGTCGCTTTCGGACGTAATACGGGCTAGCCCCTGTGTGCGGTTCGGGCTTAATTTCTAAAAAATTTCAGAAAACTCTGGCTGCTACATACATTAAGACTTGTTGATTGTTCTGTTCGACGAGACACGTCGTTTGTTAGTGTCATCGACGGGCAAATCGACGGAGTACGTCTGTCTAATGTTTCCAATTGGGCGGCGTCCCTTGTGATACTAGCTAGGCTGCCATTCTTGTGTGTATTAGGCCGCAAGGCTCGAGCGGCAGAATGAGCGGCTTACATAAAGAAGGTAAGTGTTTTGATAGGTCAGTTCAGGGAGACGCTAGTGCGACTATTGGCCTTTCATCATTTCTAATTCCCTGTTCTTGTAATCTGTTGTTAATCGGTATTTCACGAAACATTTCGATAACCCACAGACGCCACCTAATCTGCATTCCTTCAAGGCCTTCAGCACCGTAATCCCTCCCGCCATTTCTGTACTTAGCAGCTCTGTTAAATGGCTGTCATTTTGTTCCCCAGCTCGAACAGACCCTGTGGCAGGAAGTTCTACAATGATAGAACCTACGATGATGGTTCAGAGTCAGGGTTATTTTAACACGGACCAGCCTACGACTGCATGGACTGGAACTTCAGCCTGCAGCCAGCTTTGTAGAATGTGTGCAACAGAAAATGAATATCTCATTCCCATATTTGATGGCGAAGGAGTGGAACACCAGTTAGGAATGAAAATTGAGAAGCACCTCCCTATAAGAGTAAGTATTTTTTCTAAGAAGCTTATCTGACAACATATAAATACAGAGTATAACTTACATATTTTCTAGTATTTTCTTTATGAGCAAACTGTTTTTTGTTTGACAGCAAGGAGCTGTCAAATTATCATTCACACAGCTTCTTTGATCCATTTTCTTGTGATAGATACCACAGACTGACCACATTCCTTTGTCTTTTAGGTGCATCTTGAAGACACGCTTCCACTTCACGTATGTTATCAATGCGCTTCTACTTTGATTGCGTGGCATGATTTAGTTGCTGGCTGTCTTGAAGCAGAGAAGAAATTGATCCAAATACAAACCCATGGTCGAGCAGAGGCACAAGTTGAAGAAGTTGATGTGAAATCTGCTGATTCTGCCATGGTAAGCCATTTTCCTTGGTGTGGTCATTGCTCAGTGAAAGAAAATTCATGTTTCTGAATAGAACTCATTATTTACTACTGGGCTACTTTATTGCTTAATAATTTAAATGGGCACATTAAGAATTTTATGTCAAGATAATAGGAAATTGAATATAAGTGTTAAAAAAGAATGGAAATTAAAAGAGCAATCTAGTAACTTCAATAGAGATGATAGATTTTAACTAGGCAGAGCGGTTGTGAAATTTGAGGGTTTAATTGGTGTAGTTAGGAAAAAAATGTGAATATTTTCAGAGTTAATTTTTATTGGAAATGCATAATATGTTAAGTGAATTATTGGCCCTGATCTTTAGTGAAATGCATTTTAGGATGCCTAGAAAAGATAATTGTTTCTATTTGTCTGGTTCTTTTGTTATCAGAGAAAAGTCAGAATTGTTTTTGATCACCCTTTTGATGAAGTTAAAGGCTCAAGCTGAGAAAATTTGTTGTTTTTCAATAAGCATTTATAAACCGGGTTGTACTTTTTTTTAACCAGTGGTCATGTTTTGTTTTCTTCAGTTTTTCCCTGAACAAATGGAGACGGAAGCAAGTGCCGAGCCAAGCACTTCCGGTACCCTGAACGTGCCATCACGACAGACCCCAAAGAAGACTGTTGTAAGCCAGCCTCGCATCATCCGGCTACTCCTATTTTTATTTCTACTTGTTGCGAGTAAAGGCAATGACTAACATTGTATGTCTCGATTGCAGCCTAAAGCTACCCCCAAGCTGAAAATGGTGGCGGCGAAAACTCCCGCCGTGACCGCTGCCACTTCTTCCCGCGTCGTTGCCCCCAAAACTGAAGCAATTCCCGATACGGCTGAAAGGTAGGAACGAGACCACCGCTGTTCTTCCCAGCCCTTCTTCTTGAGCTTAGCCGGACGGTCCTTGCACTCCCACCTCCGTCCAACCACCTCGAATCAACCTTCTTACATAGCTCACTTCCATTATGATTGAGATGCAGCCTTAAAGTAGAAATGTTTCTAAATAAAACAAAAAAAACACACATTTCTTAGCATTCAGTACTTTTTAGCACGCACTTGATTGGAGAGCCTGTTTTCAATTTTTAGATTTTGTTATTTCAGTAATGATTGCTTTTTATGATAATGGCTGGATCCCCTTGTTGGTCTGGTAATCTGTTGGAATCAGTAAGCCTATTGTTAATCTCCTTCGAGCAACTTGCTAAAAGCTCTTTAGCCATCAACTGACCCTGGTTCCCAATCTTGCGCCCATCGAATCGTTCCTCTAAGGTAAGAGAAGGCCGTGGGCCAAGCTCAAGTGTGGCGCTGGCGTTTCATTATTGACTTGGACCGCTTCCTAACGTCACTCTCGATGCAAGTGGCCAAATTGTTCCCTACTTATTTTTTATTCATTCCCACACAGAGTTCTAAATAACTCTTCTTGCAGCCTCCGGTCAATTTTAAAACGTCATCACCGAATCATTTAGGATGTGCCTTCGCTGTAGTTCTATTAATGTCGTGTTTGTTCATTCGTTGCAAGTCTGGTCCTTAGTATGGACAATTGTGTTCTGTGCTACATCAGACAATGATAACTCGCCATGTTTGTCCCCTGCCCCTTCTTGGCCCCGCTGATTGTCTGGCTGTGATGCTTGCAAAGGAATCCGTTCTGTGTACAAAACAAAACTCTGTTGCTTCGAACGTGACCTGTCGTTTAACTTAACGTCTCAAAGCCAGACGTTCTGGTTTTTTTCTTGTGCGGAATGAATAAAGTATGACGTTCCGTGTTATGGAGTTTGCTTGGAATGTCGGTTGGCTTTGATCTGTGGCTCGAATCGCCGCGCCACGTTTGTCGACGCTCAAATTCTCGTCGCATTGTGAAACGCTTGGAAACTTCGCGGAAGAATCGCCTCACTCAAGCCCAGCGGCTGGAAAAAGAACGACTGCGTTGCTTGCGAAGCTTTCGTCAAGCCTCCTTCCAAAGTGCCTTGAATTCGAAGCCAAACTCTTGGGGTAAGTTTGTTGTTTCGCCCCCTGGTTTCCAAATTAGTCTGTAAGTTGTTGTCGTGCTCGTTGGCTTGCAGTCAGGTTACCTGTAACACGGTGATTTGGTGGTTTTGCTGGTGCACTCTGCTGGTTGCAGTCAACGTTTAACAGCGTTGACCGCATCTCAGTATTCTGCTGTGAAATTACTAATGTTGGGTTCGCTGGTTTTCAACTTGTTCAATCTATAGGTGGTGCAATTATAACGTTATCTGGTCAGGGTGGGTTTTGCATTTATAACACTGGCTGGTCTGGGTGGGCGGGTACTTGGGGTTGAAGGAGTTAGCCAGTCAATAATTACATTTTAATCCTTGGTAAGGTAAAAATTATTGAAAGAGTTAGGTTAGGTGATAAAATAAGTAACTGATAGGATTAGCTTAAGTGTGAAAGAAAGTGTTTGAAGAAACGAAGTTCTGCAGTCGGCGTGGAATGATCGAGCTGCTGCTGCCGTCTCTCGAGGATCTCGCGTAGGTATATTGCCAGTATCGGCTTTGTGGTTCGTTATCCAATAAGTTGTGATGACTTTATCCCATCCTTCCTACTTTGTCCAAGTGCCAAGTCTGGGTTTTGGGTTTTGCCAGCTTGTGATATTGGTACGGTCAAGGCAAGTTATGGTGTTGAGTCTGGCTGATTGCGTTGAAGGCGGCCATCGCTGTCGAGACACCGAAGCAGGTAGGAAGGCGCTGTGGTATGTGAGTATCATGCCGTATTCTGCTACTTGGCTGCCCCTGCCAGCAATCGCTGGATGTTTTGTGCAATAAGCATAAATGTGGACTGACAAAATTGTAGTAAATTTGTTACATTTATTAAATAATTTTAATTGGTTGATAAAATTACGTATTTATTGGCAAGGAAATCTGTAGTGTGATTTATTGGAAGGGTTTAGGCAACATTTATTGTGTGATTTACTGGAAGGGGTAAGGTAGTGTTAGGTGATATTTTGATAGGTAGGAAGTGAATAGGAACTAAGCTGTTTTCTAGGAAATCTGCAGCATTTATGTTTTGAAATACTAACCTCAAAAGTGGTTGCCTATATACTTCGCATGTCTGTCCAACATGTTAGGTTGCAATGTATTTGATGCAAGGTGGTGATAGTCAGGAGTATTACAAAACTTGATAGAAGATAGGAAAGGAGTGCAGATATTGGTAAATACATGACTAGATGCAACAAGAATTGCATGTGCACTATTTCCTTTGTTTCATCCTAATGCCACTATTGGTTTCTTGTACGACTTGGGTGTTTTGAGGAGATAGAAAGACTTGCAACTCAGATTGTTAGGAGATTTATACACGTAATTTAATTAGAAAATTGCGATATTGACCAAACTAGGTGCCTACACGGCCTACTGAGATTTTAGTAAGGTTGTGGTTAATATATAGATTTATATTTGTGTTTTTTTTTGCAAGTTAGTAATCAAATGGTCATTAGAGACTGATTGTTTAAGTTTCCCCAGTGGGAGTGACTTCTAAATCTGACAGTATTACATAATTTCTGAGACTTCTTGCCCTGGATGTGGTTGTGAAGGGTAGGGACTTGTTGGCACCGCTATGTGCTGTCGGAAGTTGTGTTGCTTGCATACACTTGCTGAACATAGCCTGTTATCTAGGATAACATTGGTCCAGATGTTGGTCATGTGGGTTGAATACAGAACCAGATGTTGGTGAAGCTATTTAGATGTCAGTCATGTGGGTTGAATTCAGAACCAGATGTTGGTGAAGCTATTTAGATGTCAGTCTTGTGGGTTGAATTCAGAACCAGATGTTGGTGAAGCTATTTAGATGTCAGTCATGTGGGTTGAATACAGAACCAGATGTTGGTGAAGCTATTTAGATGTCAGTCATGTGGGTTGAATTCAGAACCAGATGTTGGTGAGGCTATTTAGATGTCAGTCTTGTGGGTCAAATTGAGAACCAGATGATGGTGATGCTAATTAGGTGTCAGTCTTGTGGGTTGAATTCAGAACCAGATGATGGTGATGCTAATTAGGTGTCAGTCTTGTGGGTTGAATTCAGAACCAGATGATGGTGATGCTAATTAGGTGTCAGTCTTGTGGGTCGAATTGAGAACCAGATGTTGGTGAGCTATGTAGATGTTGGCCATGTGGGTTGAATTCAGCAGAGTATTGTGAAGCTATGTAGAAAGGACGGTTATGGAAGTTTATCACTGCGCTGGTCGCCCGAGGGTCGGTCACTCGCTAAGTTTCTAGGCCCAGCTCGTTTCCGCAAACAACTTACTGTGTGAAAATACAACTCTTCACACCATGATAATGACATGTCTCCATTCGATGACAAACATTTTAGACTGTGTTTGACTTGAGTTTAAGTACTGTTTTATTGGAATGCAAATACTGGTGATTTATTTTAAACCCCCATCAATTGGCCATGTCAAATCAGACCACAAAACAAGCCCAAGTTCACGGGTAACGAATACATTTCTATCTTGATCCTAGGTCGTGTATTAAGAGGTTTTTGTGAAATAAAACTGGGCCTCGTGATTACAGGCCCTTTGCTCAACAGCTTGCTTTTGTGATCTTGAAGTAATGATATGTTACGATTGTGTGTTAGGTTAGGTAATAAGAGCGGGGGTTCAAGTTTTACCCATAAGCTAAGTTTTTGTTGTTCTGAATAAGCTTCTTGTTAAGTTATTGGTCTGCAAGTGCAAATAAAGATCATTTTTTCAAACCACCGGCGCCAGATTACTTGTGGCCAGTCTTCAAAGCAAACTTGACATTTCAGGAATGGATTTATGCTTTGTATACAATGATGGTGAGCAGTGTCTGCAATGGAAAGATAACAAATGATACAATCAACAAGCAATTCCAGGGAACAGCCCTCGGCTTAGAATGTCAATGCTGTTAGAGTAACAAAGAAATTAAGAGGATCTCGAAACAGTTAATCACTTAGCAACATTTAGATAAGCTAAACCAATATGAAATCCATTTTCGTATCTTATTATTTTTGGAAAATTCCTGTTGGCAAATAATGCTATCTTTCAGTTTTGATCGGGAAAACTGGTCATTTTTGTGTGCATTCTTTATGGCATCCTGCTGCATGTGGCTTGTGTTGTTACCTTTTGGTTCCAGATCTAAACGATTTTTAGTCAATATGTGGGTAGCGTAAGTCGAGCTCGGCTCCCGTATGTCTTTTTAGGATAAGCAACTTGCTAACCTTGATGCTTGCACAATCCCAGAGTACTTGTGAAGTAAGCTTGGTCAGGTACTCCTATTAAGTTGTCGTGGTTATATCGCCCATGCAGTTACCAATCTGTTAGGTAACATAACTCATCTAATATTTCCATCCTGCCTGCTCTGCCCATCTTCAAGCTGAATTCTTTGACAATGGCTGACTTGTTCAATTTGAAAAGATGCTTCTTCCCAGCTCTATAGTCGGCGATGAAAATGTGTTTTGAAATTGTTCCTAATTAAAGAAGGCTGTTCTGGTTACACGATTGATGTTTGGCCAAGTTTCTCTTGAAGTATCGTTGCGATAATGTATTGAAAACGTGATCAGCGTGGCGTGCGGTGAAGATCTGACGTCGCAGCCTTCTACTCGACCACGCGGCCGCAAGGAATTCACGTCGGCGCTCTGTTGCAGATCTCGACGATCTCAACTCAAGCTGGTCGTCTTGAAGACTGACACCTTGCGATTCCTGCAACGCAAACTGAAGCACGTCTCACATGTACGACCGAGCCACCGTTGCCGCGAATGCGATCGAAGCTTCTCCTGTCGCGCCGTCCTCGTAACCCATCGACTCTGCCATGGAACACGTCGACCGTTCCGCTGCACGTGTTGCGGTGACAAGTTCCGACTCTCAGCCTCTTTGCGACTCCACTCGACCCGGTGCCGACGCCCGACAGAACCTAGCCCAGCGTGGAAGTGCGACGATTGCGGCGCCGCCTTCGCATTCCGCTCCTCGTTGCGGGACCACCAGATGGCGCTGGCCGGGAAGCCCCGCCTCCGCTACGCGTGCCCGGCATGCGCGCAACGGTTCCGCCTTTCGACGGAGCTTCGAGCTCACGTGGCACGCTGTGCTGCGGAGCCAACAACCTTCCCATGTGTGAAGTGCGCACGCCGCTTCACAACGACGTGTGAGCTGCGTTCGCACGAAGTAACGCACTCGCGAGATCGTCCGTACTCGTGCGATGTCTGCGGAGCAAGTTACAAGAGGCGTGCGCATCTCGCGCGGCACGCTGCCAAGCACGGCGCGGCAGGCTCCGTCGTGCGCACGTATCGGCCACGTAAGGCCGACCCGGGATCCAGGGTCTCTGCCGGGGGCGGAGCCTGCCCGGAGTGCGGCCGCTCGTTTGCCCACGCGTCGGGTCTCGCTCGGCACCGAGCAACGGTCCACGGCAACGAACGTCGCTTCCGCTGCGCAGTCTGCTCCGCGTGCTTCACGGCCAACGCGACCTTGATCGCGCACACGCGCATCCACACTGGCGCACGGCCCTTTGATTGCTCTGCGTCTGGCTGCGCGCGCAGCTTTCGTACGGCGCAGCAGCTGCGCGTGCACGTGGCCGCGCACGGGACCGAGCGGCCGCACGTGTGCGCCGCGTGTGGGCGTGGCTTTAAGCGGCGCACTCATCTCGTTGTGCATGAACGCACACATTCTGGCGTGAAGCCTTACGCGTGCGCCGCGTGTGGGCGGGGCTTTGCGCAGAAGTGCGTACTGGTGGCGCATGCGCGGAGTTGCGTGAAGATGGCGGCAAAGCTTTGAGCAAGAAGTTAACGACTTGGACATCGTCCTCGGACTGTAACCCCGAGCGGCAGGGCATACCCAGCGTCAAACAAAGCTTTTGGAGTCGAAGCTTGTCAGAATTTCCATTGGTTCAACCTAGGGTGCAATTTGGCATAGAGAGACACAATGTCGGCCTTGTCTTTGATCCCTGCATTGGATAGCCCTGGATCTGGTCCCAGGATTGGGCAGCCCTGGTCTGGTCCCTGCGTTGGATAGCCCTGGATTGGACAGCCCTCGATCTGGACTCAGTTTGTCTTGCAGGTCCGCCGTCTCGTTCGAAGCTTTCCAGCTAGCGCGCAAGACGAGGCAAGGCGCGGCCGGCCGGGAGCTCGTCAGGAAGCCGAGGGCGACGTTTGGCTGTGACGTCTGCGGCCGTCAGTTTGCCCTGAAAGACAGTTTCTGCCGTCACCGTCGCATCCACTCTGGCGAGCGGCCGTTCACGTGCCACGTCTGCGGCAAGCAGTTCCGCGACTCTGGCGGCCTGGCGCGACATCTCAAGGACGTGCACGTCGGTGTCAAGGCGTTCTCTTGCGAGCTCTGCGCGCGTGCGTTCGCTTCGAAGGCGACGCGGGATGACCACCGTCGAACGCACACGGGCGAACGTCCGTACGTTTGCGACACGTGCGGCAAAGCGTTCAAGTCCAAGGCGTCGTTGTACACGCACGCCAAGGTGCATACGGACGTGTTTCCTCACGCGTGCCAACATTGCGCCAAGCGGTTCCGGCGTCGGCAAGAGATGTTAGCGCACGTGAGCACGCACACGGGGGACAAGCCGCATTCGTGTGACGCGTGCGCTAAGAGCTTTCGTGTGCGGGGGGAACTTCTCCGGCACAAGCTCGTGCATTCGGACGCCAAGCCGTTCGTCTGCGGAGTCTGCGGCCAGGGGTTCCGACAGAAGCGCTACATGAAGAGCCATGAGAAGGCGAGGCACCCGACGGGGCTGGTGGTCGGTGTGCCCTAGCGGAGACTTGAAGCAATACGCTTTCTTTCAGGTCCCGCCCACTTCCAGGGCTGACCTGTCACGTGTGTGGGCATCGCTTTGCATGCCGGGCGGGCGTAATGAGGCACGTTCGCTCCGTGCACGACCAGGCGCGAGACTTTGTCTGCGACTCGTGCGGCAAGGCGTACAAGAGTAAGCGCGACCTCGGAGAGCACGTGCGATTGCACACGGGTGAACGGCCGCACGCGTGCGAGAAGTGCGGCAAGACGTTTCGCACGTCTTCCGTATTGCTGCTGCATAGACGCACGCACGAACGGCTGCGTTCTCACGCTTGCTCGTTCTGCGAGCGAGCGTTTAAGCGTTCCGGGCACCTGGCCTTGCACGTGCGGCGAGCGCACACGGGTGAACGGCCGCACGCATGCGAGACGTGCGGCAAGGCATTCTCGTCGGCTTGGGAAGTTGGCAAGCATGCACGGGCGGTGCACGCGTCGTGACGCTGTCGCTGTCTCGGAGATGTTTTGCGATGCTGTGTTGATACTATTTTCATATATTTTTAAAATAAATACTTGTATATCTTTTCACAATGTTGCTGGACGTTTTTTCCGGGAATCCCGCCAAATGCCGACTTAAACTTGTCCTATTCCTTGCGATCTTCCATCGGGCAGTTTTCTAGATGGGTTCTGGTGACACGGACGTGGGCAAGATGCAGGAACTCTACACACCCGATCATGTACATGATGCAGAAAATCCGCTCGACAGAGGATCCTGATTCACACTTGAAATGAATTCATTTAACTGCAACGATATCAATAATTGTTCGAAAGTTGGCAACAGAGTCCCCGGATCACAAGCCAAGGACCAGGTGCACGACCCCGACAAAGCGTGCTCTCTGCGTTCCAGATCTACGCAAACCTCGGAGCTTCCTGCTACGATGGCTGTCGTGTACGAACCGATTGACCGGAAGCCCATGCGATCACGAGGGATTACTGCAGCCGAAGACATCGACGAGGTACTCTCGCGAACGTGCAACGCTTGCGGGAAGCTGTTCAAGGGAGTGCGAGGGTTCACAGCCCATGCTGAGTGGCACGCTAGAAATGATGCCTCTAACCCACATATGGTGCTGGCTGCGATGAAGACATCGTCGTGTTGCTATTGTGATGCACGGCTCTCCGTGGCTTCGCTCGTGGCGCACAAGAAGAAAGAGCACGGAGCCGAGTTTGCACGCAGCCTGGTGGAGACCGATCAGAGACCAACCTACGTCTGCAATCTCTGTGGCACCGGCTTCCTAAAGAAAGTAGTTTTGTTGAACCACTTGCGTCAGAGTCACGACAACGCAGCTAACATCGCTCGCAAGATGGCGCGGCCGGCGTTCACCTGTGATCTCTGCGGTTTGGTCCAGACCAGCGAGTACATGCTTCGTACGCATATTGCCAGACACGCGCAGCTGTACCTCACCGCACTCGACGAGTGCGAATAGTGGCGGTTCTTAGCCTGGCTCCTGTATGGACTTGAATCCCAAACGTGTCGAGGTGAAATTGTTCCCTCGAAAGCCGAGCTGACTCGCCACGCCTTTGTCTTGCAGGTTGTCTCCGCCCCCCACCACCGCGGTAACTAGCGCTAGAGACACAAGTCCGTCCCCCCCGCGCCGAAGTGAGTGCGCAGCTTGCCAGCGCAGTTTCCAGCGCAAGTCGCAGCTGAAGCGGCACCTGTGCGCGTGCGTCTCGGAAGATCCGGCGCTGCGATGCCGAGTCTGCCGCAAACACCTGAGCTGCAAGGCGACCTTGCGAGCTCACGCGGTCGTTCACACCAAAGAGAAGCCGTTCACGTGTCACATCTGCGGCAAGAGCTTCTCACAAACCGGGCTCTACTATCACCTGAAGCACGTGCATGCCGGCGTTAAAGATCACGCGTGTGATCTTTGCGGCCGAACGTTCGCCGCGAAGCCCGCCATGGAGGACCACCGTCGAACGCACACGGGCGAGAGACCGTACGTGTGCCACGCCTGCGGCAAGGCGTTCAAGACCAAGGCCACGCTCTACGTTCACGCCAAGACCCACACGGACGTGTTCCCCTACTCGTGCGCGCACTGTGCCAAGCCGTTCCGGAACCAGCACGAGCTCGTCAAGCATCTTGTCACGCACACAGGGGAAAAACCTCACGCGTGCGACTTGTGCGGTCGAGGTTTCCGTGCCAAGAACGAGATGGCTCGACATCGGCAGCTGCATTCGGACGCCAGGCCCTTTGTGTGCGCCAGATGCGGCCTCGGATTCAAGCAGGAGAGATATCTGAAGCGACACGTGGGAACGCACCACGCTGCTGAGATCGCTGTTAGCTAGCCCTGGCTTGCAGATCCCGTTGACCCGATGATCTATGCCCGCGGCGTCCCTTTCATTTACCTCCGGTCTCGCTTTGTATTTCAGGGACGTCGCAAGCTCGTTTTCTGCGTACCTCCGCGAGTCGAGCCTAATCAGTTCCGTTCACAGTCAGGTCAAGAGCGAGTTCGCGGAGCTACGTTGCTCGGAGTGCGACGCCACGTTCGCGCGCAAGAACTCGTTGAAACGTCACGTGTTGTCCGCGCACGCGACCGCGGCTACGAAGAAGAAGCGCAAGTCGCGGCTGACGGAGACTCAGCTGGCGGCGGTAGCACGCGCGCGCGTGGTGGACGCTGACGACCGCGTCGTGTTCCGCTGCGAGCAGTGCGGCAAGAATATCCTGCACCAGTTCAGCTACTTGACCCACCTGCGCATCCACACCGGCGAGAAGCCGTTCACGTGCCACGTCTGCGGCAGGCAGTTCCGTACGGCGTCGCAGCTGGTCAGACACGTGAACGACGTTCACGAGGGCATCAAGAGGCACGCGTGCGATGTCTGCGGCCGCTGCTTTGCGCACGCTCGAGCCCGCAACGAACACCGTAGGACTCACACCGAGGAACGACCCTGCGTTTGTCACGTGTGCGGGAAGGCGTTCAAGACGAAGGCGTCGCTGTACGTTCACAACACGTTCCACCTCGACGTGTTCAAGCACCAGTGTCCGCACTGCGAGAAACAGTTCCGTAGACGGCAGGAGCTCAACGACCACATCATGATTCACACAGGAGAGAAACCGTTTGCTTGTCCCACGTGCGCGAAGAGCTTTCGACAGCGGCAGGAGCTCAAGCGACATTTCCTCACGCACTCGACCGAGAAGCCATTCGAGTGTCCGGTCTGCAAACAATGCTTCTCGCAGAAACGCTATCTGAGGAATCATTCTAAGACCCACAACGTCTGAATGTGCCAGCCACTGATCCTGTCATACATTCCTATCATTCGGCAATGTAATACTCTAAATTCTCGGCGTTTGGTTGACAGTGGCATCTCTGTTAATATTCTAGCATGTTTTAAACTTGTTTCCACCGCTGTCCCATCTTGTCAGCCATCTTGTCACCTTGCATCTAGATTCGCAACTCTTCATGTCTGAACTTGCGATGTTGAGAATAAATATTTTACTTTTGAAGAACTTTGCGGTTGTCGTCGGGGTAGAAGTGACTTCCTTTCCTTCCACGCATCAGCTCCTGGCAGGTGTCCCGTAGGTCAGGTCAAGATCATGCATGTTGGCTTCAAAGAATATCTGCAACGTAAGGTTCACTCGTTGGCCACCAGGTGAAGGCTAGGTTGGCTCAATGGCCACCAGGTGCAGGCAAGGTTGACTGGCTGGCCACCAGGTGCAGGCAAGGTTGACTTGCTGGCCACCAGTTGCAGGCAAGGTTGACTTGCTGGCCACCAGGTGCAGGCAAGGTTGACTGGCTGGCCACCAGTTGCAGGCAAGGTTGACTCTCTGGCCACCAGGTGCAGGCAAGATTGACTCGCCGGCCACCAGGTGCAGGCAAGGTTGACTCGCTGGCCACCAGGTGCAGGCAAGGTTGACTCGCTGGCCACCAGGTGCAGGCAAGGTTGACTTGCTGGCCACCAGGTGCAGGCAAGGTTGACTCGCTGGCCACCAGTTGCAGGCAAGGTTGACTCGCTGGCCACCAGGTGCAGGCAAGGTTGACTTGCTGGCCACCAGGTGCAGGCAAGGTTGACTTGTTGGCCACCAGGTGCAGGCAAGGTTGACTTGCTGGCCACCAGGTGCAGGCAAGGTTGACTTGTTGGCCACCAGGTGCAGGCAAGGTTGACTTGCTGGCCACCAAGTGCAGGCAAGGTTGACTCTCTGGCCACCAGGTGCAGGCAAGTTTGACTAGCTGGCCGCCAGGTTGCAGCAGTACATGACGGGTTGTGTATTGCAGGTGTGGCCTGGCGGCGGTGGAGTCCGCTTCGAGCGCTAATTACTCCCAGCTGACACTAATCGTAGAGTGCGTGTGCTCGCATTGCGGACGATCCTTCACGCTACGCAACGAGCTGGCCTCCCACCTGGTGGCCGAGCACGGAGTCAGCATCTTCCACTGCGGCGACTGCGGCAAGCTCGTCGAGGGCAGCCGGGAACGGTTCGTGAAGCACGCACGACGCCACCTGTCGGCACGTTCCGAAGCCGTTCCGGGTCGCGCCTTTCCGTGCGGCGACTGCGGCAAGGAGTTCCCACGGAAACAGGACGTTCTCCGGCACATGGCTCGTGCTCACGCTTTCCGCCAACACTCTTGCGCCGTCTGCACTGCGACCTTTGCGGACGCGGCCGAGCTGGAGTTGCATCGCAAGACGCACGATGCGTTTGCGTTGTTGCCGGGTTTGACGACCGGGTCGGAAGGCGACGGCTTCCCTTGCCCCGTCTGTCCCAAGGTGCTATCGCGCAAGCACGACCTAAAGAGGCACGTGTTTTACAGCCACAAGTCCGAGTGGCCGGGCCTGGCCGTGGCGCGGCCCGCTTCGAAGGCGCCCGAGAAAACGTCAGTCTGTCCCGTGTGCGGCCGACTGTTTTCACGCAAGTACGACATGGTGCGCCACCTGAAGCGGCACCCGGAGTTCGAGCAATCGGAGCACCTGTTGGAGCAGTGCTTTGGGCCGGGGGCGGCGGCGGCCTCCAGGTCGAGCCCGAGGGCGCGCGAGAAGGACGCACTATGTCCGGTCTGCGGTCGTGAATTCACGCGGAAGTGGGACATGGTGCGTCACCTCAAGGTGCACCCCGAGTTCGACAGATCGCTCTTCGAACGGCCGAGCGACGATTCACTCGAACAGTACTTCGCACGCAAGGCTGACCACTCGTTCTTCCGCAAGGCCAAGCCGAAGCCGCGCGAGAACGTGCCGTGTCCCGTGTGTGGGCACGTGTTCTCGCGGCGCTATGACATGAACCGTCACCTAAAAGTGCATCCCGAGTACGACCCGGCGACGGCGCCGGCAGCGGCGGAGGTGAGGCCCGTCGTAGCGGTGCCCAGCGTTCAGCCGATGGCTCACGCCAACCTGATGGGCGGCCACGAAGTCGACGAGTCCCGCATCGTATCGGCGGACGGCCAGGCTTACTTCCGCTGCCGACACTGCGGGCAGGACTTCACTCAGCGCTACATCTTTGCCAGGCATCTGCGGATGCACTCGGAGAGACCGTTCACCTGCCACGTCTGCGGTAAGTTGCTGCATCCTTCTCTTGTGTCTCCTGCTCTTTGTCCTTAAGTGTCGTGCTCATAGTGACTTGGTCTCTTTACAGGTCTAGAGTGGCCGCAGTCATTGCTTCCGTCGGGTAGGCCACCGAACTCCCTGCTCTCCTGCAGCGCGTGCTCCTTGATCGTCTCTTCCAGGTTTCCGTCAGCAAACAACTAGCGAGATCTAGTGGTGGACAAGCCCGAATTCTAGTGGTGGACAAGCCCGAATTCTAGTGGTGGACAAGCCCGAATTCTAGTGGTGGACATGCCCGAATTCTAGTGGTGGACAAGCCCGAATTCTAGTGGTGGACAAGCCCGAATTCTAGTGCCGGACAAGCCCGAATTCTAGTGGTGGACAAGCCCGAATTCTAGTGGTGGACAAGCCCGAATTCTAGTGGTGGACAAGCCCGAATTCTAGTGGTGGACATGCCCGAATTCAAGTGGTGGACAAGCCCGAATTCTAGTGCCGTGTTTGCAACACAAAAACAGTGGTGATCCAGTTAATGGCAGGAGTTGCTTCTCGCCAGTTGCCGTTTACAAAGATATGACAATATTTTGCTAGTGTCTTGGACTCGTCGTATTTTATGCTTTCTCGCGCTGATGTTGAGCATTTTCAGAAATAAACCTCTTCTTCGATAACATGATTTACTTTTGTCCCCAAATTGTCAGCTGAAGACATGACCATGATGCTCTTTGTTGCCCTTGGACACCAACCATGTTTCTATGACTTGTTGGTGCTTATATCATGGCTGGTTTTTATCTTCACTTCATCATCCCTACTTATATTACAAGATAATTCCTCTTTTATCACCTCCTTTACCCTTCTTCTGACTTGCTCTTTGTTTATTCAATTCATTCCTTCCGCTAAATTTGTTTCGATTTTCATCTGTAGTCTTTGTAAAATATTTGCGACTCTCACCTTTTCTCCGTATTATTCCGTCCTTCCCGTCATATCAACATTATCCCCTACCCTCCCTCCCTGGTAGTGGTCCCTGGTCCCTCACTGCGAGATAGTAGCCCCTTGTAACGGGCCCTCGTTCTGCTTTGCAGGAGTCCACCGGCCGCGCTGCACTTCGTCGAGTGCGAGTTCGGAACAAGCTTCGTTTGCAACAAGTGTTACCAGTTTTTTGACAGCACCGATGCTCTAAACTTGCACCAGCGTGGGAAGCATCCTGAAGACATCGACCTAGACTCTCACCACCGCGAGAAGCATCCTGAAGACACGAAGCATCCTGAAGACACCAAGCTGGACTCTCACCACCGCGAGAAGCATCCTGAAGACACGAAGCATCCTGAAGACACCAAGCATCCTGAAGACATCGATCTAGACTCTCACCAGCACGAGAAGAATCCTGAAGACACCAAGCTGGACTCTCACCACCACGAGAAGCATCCTGAAGACATCAAGCTAAGACTGCTGCATGAAGATCAAGACCCAGTCAAGTACGCGGGAGTACAGAACCGCCTGTTAAACCCCAAGAACCCGCGTCGTTTTGCATGCGATGTTTGTCCAACGCGGTTCACTCGCAAGAGCGACATGCAGAAACACCGAGACAAACACAACACGCTCTGGCACGGTGGCGACTCCGTGTGGCAGCCGCTGGTACTTGACGGGGACCGAGTGAGACGACGTCAGTTCAAGAAGCCGGCGGCGCTGCAATGCGCAGACTGTGACAAGCGATTCGTGCGCCGTTTCAACCTCCAGCAACACCGGGAGGCGGTGCATGAGCCCGGCTCAGCCCACGTCAAGGAAGACAGCGTCGACGTCTTCATGTGTTCTGAGTGCGGAGACGTTTTCACCGAGAGCGCCGAGCTGGGATCGCATCGACGCACTCGCCACGGAGTCGACGATGTCACTGTGATGCCCGTCGCGCAGATGTCAGCCTCGGAGCTCGACCGTCCTTTCCAGCCGCTGTTCCCGTGCGACGTTTGCGGCAAGACATTCGAAGACAGCGCGGCCATGTTGCTCCACCGCGACGTGGCGCACCCTGAAGAGCCTCGGCTTGTGCCGTGTGAAACCGTCACGACGCCCGTCGTCGCGGCAACGTTGCGTCGGCCGCCCGGTCCGTTCCAGTGCGATGCGTGCTCGGCTTCGTTCACTCGGAAGCACGACCTGGCGCGGCACGTGGCCGTCGTACACGTCGGCACGAACCCGGCTCTGATTGGCCGCGAGGGCGAGCGCGTGCGAGCGTACAAGCCGCGCACGCGCAAGCTCTACTCTGCGCTGGAGACCGCGCGCCTAGCGGCGGCGGCAGTCGAAGTGGACGGTCGCACGTACTTCCGTTGCGCCGCGTGCGGGAATCATCTGCACACGAAACATTCGTTCGTGGTTCACACGCGCGGCCACGCGGGTGAACGGCCCAGCGTTTGTTCTGCGTGCGGCCGTGCGTTCCGCTGCGATGAGCAACTTGCGCGTCACGTCAGCGACGTCCACGACAAGGTGAAGCGTTGCGTTTGTCACGTCTGCGGCCGAGCGTTCACCAATCAGACGATGCGCAACGAGCACGTATTCACGCACTCGCGTGAACGTAGCTTCGTTTGTCACGTGTGCGGCAAGGCGTTCCGTTCCGCGGGAACGCTCCGGGTTCACCGTCGATTCCACACGGACGACTTCCCGCATCCGTGCTCGCGCTGCGCGAAGAAGTTCCGCACGCGGCAGAGTTTGAAGAGCCACGCGGTCACGCACTCGACTGAGCGGCCGTTTCCTTGCGTGGCCTGCGGGAAGAAATTCAAGTCTGAGAGCGAAATGAAGCGCCACTCTGTCATCCACACCGGCACGGAGAAGTTCCGCTGTGAACGTTGCGACAAGTTGTTCTCGCAGAAGAGGTACTTGAGAAATCATCTGCGAGGAAGTCATGGCGTACGAGGAACGGACCCGTGATATAATTCACATGCAATCAGAAGCTTCATTGTACGCTGGTAGGTTCATCTCAACTTAGAGAACCAAGATGGTGGACAGGATGCTTGCATCTGTCAGATGAAACGATATCATACGAAAGGATCGACTTGATTTCAGTCCAATATGCAATATTATATTACTATGTCATTCTGTTGTCTGTTGCTGTGCAAATCATTGATTGAGATGTGGTCCAGCCACGAGATGGTTGACAGCTGTTTTACTTGGTGAATAAAATCCATTCTGAACGCGTTGCAGTGGCCAGGGTTTGAACCATGTTGTCCCATTCTATTGTTGTGAATTTGAGACGGCTTGTGCAGGTATTTTATTACAAGGAACAGTAATGAACTCTCAAAAATAGATGTCCAAACTGGGACTCGAACCCCGATCTCCACTTGTCGCAGGTGTTGCTCTAACCAATTGAGCAAGTTGGACACTTTATTTTTGAGTGGGTTGTAGTGTTTCTAATAATAAAATAGCATTGCAAGAGGTCCCAATTGAAATGATATTTCACACTGCACGTTCAGGTTCTTACTAAGCTATCGCGCCAATAAATGAAGATGTTTGCCAGCAGCGAACGCAACCTTGGATTGTGGACTGAAGAAGCTTGTCTTTACAGGCCGACTCGGATTGCCGTCAAGAAGAGCAAGCCGAGACCCAAGACCAAGACAGGGGCCAGCGTAAACACTTGCCATATCTGCGGCAAGGGCTTCACTGGTCCCGGCGGCCTCCACTACCACCTCAAGCACGTGCATGCCGGCGTGAAAGAGCACGCTTGCGATCTGTGCGGCCGCAAGTTTGCCCTGAAAGCCGCTAAAGAAGACCACCGTCGAACACACACTGGCGAGAGACCGTACGTGTGCGCCGCATGTGGAAAGACGTTCAAGTCCAAGGCCGGGCTCTACATCCACACGCTGACGCACTCCGATGTTTTCCCCTTCTCTTGTTCGCACTGCGGCAAGCCGTGCCGACGACGGCAGCAACTTCTCGCGCACGAGAGGACGCACACGGGAGAACGGCCGCACGCTTGCGACGTTTGCAACAAGACGTTCAGCGTTCGACACGAGCTAACGAGGCACGCTCTCGTACATTCGGAAGCGAGGCCGTTCTCGTGTTTGCACTGCGGGCTCACATTCGCGCAGAACCGTTACCTAAGAAATCATGTCAAGAGTCAACACTTGGCTAGCTTGTTGTGATTTAGTGGGGTTGTGATGTGACAGAAAGAAATTAAAAATCACTTTGTTATCGCGATTATTTTGTGTCATTCCTTGAGCAGCTTCGACTTCCTTGTGTCCCCCCTCCCTGTCTCCCTCCCGTCCTGCGCAGCTTGGCATCATGTTCCCCGCTAATGCTGCCGTCTCTTTCGCAGGTCCTCCGACGACCCTCCCACACTCATGCCAGACGTCTTCGTTTGCGACTCTTGCACGTTGAGCTTTGCGTGCAAGTCGGCTCTCCGCACGCACATCCGCGCGGCACACGTTGAGCCCGGCGACGTGGCATCGAGCTTCGCGGCCGTTGAACTCGGCTCCGCGGCTGGACATGGCAAGCTGGTCTGCGACTCGTGCCAGCTCGGGTTTGCCACCATCGACTCCTTCGTGCGACATCATGCAAAGCACCACCGCGACGAAGAACTGGCCTTGAAGGACGAACAGCTAGAGTGCGCGCTCTGCGAACACGAGCCGTTCCGCTCTGAACACGCGCTCGTCCAGCACATGGTCGACGCTCACGACGGGAACCGGCCGTTCCAGTGCGACGAGTGCGAGGAGGCGTTCTTCCACTGTCCTGCGCTGGTGGGACACAAGCGTGATCTTCACTGCGAGGGGGTTCACATCGTAGTGGAAGAGAACGACAGCGAGGAAGCCGTCTGCGATCATTGCGCCGCGGTGCTGCCCTCTGCAGAGGCGTTGCTTGTTCACGGCCAGGCGGAGCATTCCTTGCGTGTCGTCCAGGGACAGCAGTTCTTCACGTGCACCCAATGCTCGGTCGGTTTCCTCGACTACGACATGTTCGAGTCCCACGTAGAGGAGCACGGCGACGAGCAGGGTGGACTGGACGACGAGAACGTGACGTACAAGTGCGACGTTTGCGGCGCAATCTTTCTGCAATACAAGGGCATCGTGGCTCACGTCAAGAGGGCGCATCCCGGCTGCAAGATCGCCAACCTGCCGTGCTGCAAATGTGAACTCAGCTTTGCGAGCCGCGCCGCGTTGCGAGATCACCGCCGTCTGGCTCATCCCTCGGCTATGTCGCTTGCCGTCGGTCGATTGCAGCCGAACGACAAGGGCGACTTCGAGTGCCCCGAACAGAACTGCGCCAAGTCGTACTCTTCGGCGCACGGATTGAGCCAACATATCAAGAAGTTTCACCAGCGAGACCGGTCGTTGAAGTACCCGTGCGAGATGTGTGATAAGACTTTCACGACGGTCTACTCACGTGCCTCACACATGTCAACTCACACGGGGGAACTCAACTATCAATGTGAGCTTTGTAACAAGGCTTTCCGTCTCGGCTCCAGTCTCAAGGAACATCTTCTGACCCACACCGATCTCATGCCCGAGGAATGCTACATCTGCGCTAAACGCTTCCGGAAGAAGACCGCGTTGCGTACGCATCTGCGTGTTCACACTGGCGAGAGACCGTATCCCTGCGAGGTCTGTGGGCGGAGATTCAGACAAAGCGGGGATCGGAACAAACATAGGAACAACGTACATCGCCTTACTGTCAACTTGAAGAGTTGGAACGATCCCTCTAGCTTGTCACACGTTCTCTAGCTTAAATGTTTCATCTGGGCTTATTATGAAACTAATTATTATCAAAATAAAGTTCTGTTTTCGAAAATGTTTTTCATTGTTACCAGAGTGAACCCTGTGCCATGCCTTGGTGCCCGTTACCTAACACTAGCCTTCTGTGTTCCAGCATCTGGCCCCTGCCCCCCGCCCCGCCCTTTGTGTGCCCATCTTGTGGCAAGACTTACCGCTACAGAGCTCACTTCGACAAGCACCGCCTCCTCCACGCGGCCCCGCCCACTTTCCCCTGTCCCCACTGCGCACGTTCGTTTGCCACGCCCGGCGCCCGCCGCAGCCACGCCCTATGCCACGCCCCCTCGCGTGCCTTCGCTTGCGCCAAATGCGCCGCGCGATTCAAGCTGCGCAGAAACCTGCGCGCGCACGAACGCAACGTGCGCTGCGCAGCCCACGTCTCATTCGCGTGCGGCGAACCGGGCTGCGTGAAGGTGTACCAACGTAAAAGTGCTCTGAAGCTGCACGTAAGAAGTCAGCACTTGGACGGCCGACTGGTTTGCGAGACGTGCGGCCTGCGCTTTGCGTCGAGGCAGACCCTAACCGCGCACGCTAGCGTTCACAGCGGCGAGCTGCGATTCACGTGCGACTCGTGCGGTCGACGGCTTCGTACGGCGTCAGCGTTGAGCTCCCATAGACGCACGCACGACAGCGACAGGTGGTCGGTCACGTGTCCCGAGTGTGGGAAGAAGTTCAGGCGCGCAGGCGCGTTGGTCGTTCATCGGCGCAGTCATTCAGGTGTTCGGCCTTTTGTCTGTCA
Source organism: Protonemura montana (assembly GCA_947568835.1). NCBI lineage: Eukaryota > Metazoa > Arthropoda > Insecta > Plecoptera > Nemouridae > Protonemura > Protonemura montana. The sequence continues at coordinate 25,825,759 of OX387605.1, forward strand.
GCCGTGTGGTCGGACGTTCGCGCAAAGCGGCGATCGGAACAGACACTTGAGAGTCGTCCACGCCATGGCAACGTGAAGTCAGTTCATCACAATGTAATAGTAATGGGTGGGTGAAACAAGGGTTGTCATGGCAATCTAAAACAAGTAACCCGTGCCCAACATCGGGCAGTTCAACACAATGTAATAGTAATGGGTGGGTGTAAAAAGGGTTGTCATGGCAATCTAAAACAAGTAACCCGTGCCCGGCATAGGGCAGTTCATCACAATGTAATAGTAATGGGTGGGTGAAACAAGGGTTGTCATGGCAATCTAAAACAAGTAACCCGTGCCTGGCATCGGGCAGTTCATCACAATGTAATAGTAATGGGTGGGTGAAACAAGGGTTGTCATGGCAATCTAAAACAAGTAACCCGTGCCCAGCATCGGGCAGTTCATCACAATGTAATAGTAATGGGTGGGTGAAACAAGGGTTGTCATGGCAATCTAAAACAAGTAACCCGTGCCCGGCATCGGGCAGTTCACCACAATGTAATAGTAATGGGTGGGTGAAACAAGGGTTGTCATGGCAATCTGGGATAGATCTGTTCTGAACCCTTGCTGTTTTGTTGTCTCACTTCATCTCTTGACATCTAGCTCGTGGTTAACTCGGGTCTCCTGTCCACAGCCCGACGTGGCTGGACCCGCTAGTCACCGTCAAGCAAGAGCCTCTGGACGAGCAGGAGAACGCAGTCGAAGACTCCAACCTGCGTGTCAGCACTTCAAAGCGTCCGGGCCCCATCGTCTCGCATATAACTTGCACACGCGACCTGGCCATCGATCGTATCACATACTACTGCAACGCCTGTCTTCGCAACTTTGTGTTTGCAAACTTCGGGTTTCACCTCCGCTTCCACTGCTCCCAGGACACGGAGACCTACGACAAGCAACCTGTGAGGACCGAAGTTGAGCCCAAGGACCAGCGAGGGGTTATAGAGACTGTCGTTGAGCCTGGGACAACGAAGACGTGCTTCAAGTTGCCCCACTACGGGCACGCTCGAGTTCCCAGGACTCGGCACTCCCTGATCTCGTCCCTCAATGAGGACCTGCTGAATGAACGCTATCCTCTGGTGACCCCCAGCAACATGCTGCCTTTAGACCACGCTTTCTACACACTTCAAGAGCCACCCAAGGAGCCTCAGAAGGATGAGCTAGGCAAGGAGTCTCAGGGGGAGGTCCAGGGCACGGTGGTAGGGAAGGTAGCGGCCACCAATCCATGCAATAACTCCACAGTGCAGCAATTGTTTAAGCTTGTGCCTCGACCCATCGTCAATAAGCCAGTTTGGCGCAACGTAAAGAAGCGCAAGCTGCCGTGCATCAACTGCAAATACTGCTCGAGGTGCAAGTTTGTCAACCCGGCTCGGCGGGCCGCCCACGAGGCCGCGCACGAGAAGAACTACTGCGCTATGTGCGATCGTCACGTCCCGCTGGCCACGCCCCTAGCGAGGCACGTCGAGAGGAGGCACGGGCCGAGGTTACGTAAGCCCCAGCCGCCGCCGCCGCCGCGGGAGTGCCTCTGTCCGCACTGCGGGCTTACGTTCGACCGCGCGGACAAACTCGGTGCTCACGTGACGCGTAAGCATCGGCCGCTGAAACACGCGTGCGCCCAATGCGATTACCGGACGGTCTCGAAGCTGTCTCTCCGGAACCATATGATGAATCGCCACGATCACCACAAGCCGTATGTCTGCGAGACTTGCGGCCTTCGCTTCGTAACGATGTCCGTCATGCGTATTCATCAGAAGCGGCACGGCGACGTAGGCTCCCACCAGTGCACGCAATGCTCGGCCAGCTTCTTCGACAGCCGCTCGCTGAAGATGCATTCGGTGACGTGCCACCAGGTGGAGGTGGCCGGTAGCATGCGTTGCGGAATCTGTCAGAAGCTCTTCTTCTTGCAACAGAAGTTCGAGGATCACGCCAACCTGCACAGCGGCGAGCGGCCGCACGCGTGTGCGTTATGTCCGAAAACGTTCCGGTCGCGGCACACGTTGTTTCAACACGAGCAGCGGCACCGGGATAAGACGGCGGCCAGACCGGCGGCTTGTTCACGATGCGATCGAACCTTCCCGTCGGACAAGCGGCTGGCCGATCATTTCCGCAAGAAACACAAGGACAACAAGGGCAGCCCGCAAGAGTTCCAGTGTGACCAGTGCGACAAAAGATTCAAGACCAAGGAAGGCGTGACGGGTCACATCCGTAATCAGCATCTCGGTCTCTACCACTCGTGCGTCGCCTGCGGTCGTCGCTTTGCTAACCTCGTCGATCTAGAGACGCACGTGCCTTGGTGCAAGGGAACGAAGCTGAACCCTCACGTCTTGTGCCAGCTGTGTGGACAACGGTTTGCGAAAGGGAAGGCGTTGGCTAAGCATCGTCTGGAGGTGCACGCACTGGAAGGGTCTAGGTATCTGTGCAAAGTAGCAGGATGTGTACGTTCGTTCCTTGGAACACGTGACAGGATGAAACACCACCGCGAAGACCACAGCGAGGGCGTTTCAAAGTGCGGTCGTTGCGATCAAACATTGCCGACGCTTGCCAAGATGTTGGCGCACTGGAGCAAAGTCCACACGGAGGAACACAGGCCTCCGCCGCCTTGTTCCTTGGAGCAGCCGCCTTGCGTGGTCTGCGGTAAGGTGTTTATGGGAACCACCCGTCTTCGTCAGCACATGCAAACGCATGAGGAAAAGTCTATTTCGTGCTCTAAATGTCCGGCGATGTTTCACCGCCAGTCCGACCTCCGCAAGCATATGATCAAGCACGGCAGTGAAGCTAGCTACGTATGTCGCTACTGTCCGCGATGTTTCTCCAACGACGGAGCCCGCGCTAAACATGAGTTGCTCATGCACTGAAGGCCTCGTGACAAGATGCCTGTCGATGCCGTGTTGTTTGCGTTGGAATCCTCTCAAACGTAATGACTTCGCTTTCCAATAAAGCTGTTCTTACCTGACTTTATGTGTTTTGCCAACTTCCCTATTCCACGACTGAGCCAAGCTTCCTGTTCTCAACTCCGCCCAGCATTTTTCAGCAACATCCGTCAGACAATTCTTTTAATGAGTCCAAATGTACGAACATTTTTCCATGCCCTGCCATTTCTTCGGCAGGATTTAACGTATTGTTAAGAAATACAACATGTCTTACTTCACTGTACATCTCTTGAACTGGGAGTTAAAATTTGCGAAACACTTGACTTAACCGTTGAATTCCCTGCCTCTTGAAAACTAATGATCCACAATGCCCTGCCGGACAGAGCACTGACCACGCCTCCTTTGCAGAATTCGCGGCCAGAAGTCGGTGTCAGTGCGGGTGGCCATCAAGTCTTACCACCCAACAACGCAGCTCCACGTCCTGACCGACCGCGAGCTGATGCCCCCAGTGTTACCACGACGCAACGCGAAGACCACGCCCATGACGACCCACATCCGCACGGTCCGTCGCAACAGTCGTCCCGCATACACTTGCCTGGCGTGCGGTGAACTCTTCCCATACGACCAACTGATCCGACACCTGCAACGCGCTTGTCTGCAAGGAGAAGATCCCGGCGAGGACTTCGCTCTCGAAGAACCGGCGATATCACACATTCACAGCACGTGCAAGAACGGCACGGTGACGTACGCCTGCAGCGCGTGCAGGTGTCCGTTCGTGTTCGCCGCGTTCGCGCATCACCTGCAGCGACGTTGTCTGGAGCAGGACTTGCCGTATGCCGCGTACGCTGCCGCCCAGGACAAGATGGCCGCCCCGAACGTGCCTCACGTCAAAGCCGTTCGCAAAGCGGGCGTCGTTACGTTCACGTGCGCAGCGTGCGAGCGACGGTTCTCGATCGAACACTTTGTGCGGCACGCTACGCTGGACTGCGTGGCCGCCGTCGCAGAAGAACCGGCAGCGGCGGCCATTTTGGAAACGGCAGCGACGATGCCGACTTCCACAGAAGCTGCGACATCGTCGACTTCTGAACAGCCTTCGACAGCGTCAACATCCGAAGACATCAAGCCTTGCATTGACCTGTCCTTCGAGACATTGGACAGCGATAAGCTTCAGCCCCGACCTGACGTGGTTCAAAACTCTGATAGCCCCGCCCACTCGATCCCGAGCTGCCAACCTGCCACGATGCCGCCGCCTCCCAAGATAAAAGCCAAACGCCGCAAAGGCGGGATCACGCCGTCGCGACGGAGGAAAGTGGAAGAGGCAGCAGCGCGTAGAGCTCTCCGCCAAGCGGCTAAAGACGAGGAATGTGCAGCAAACCCGCTCCGTCACTGGGTACCGGCTTGCAGTCTCCACCCCGGCCGCCGAGCTTGCAGCTACCTCTGCAGTCCGGTCGGCATGGACACCGCGATGTTGACAGCGTACGTGGCTCGCCCGGTGGCCGGCTCTGAACTCGACCGGCAGCCATTGCTGTCGTGCGACCGCTGTCACCACGTGTTCGCCGACCACAGCTTCCTGGAGCAGCACGTCGCTGCCAGCCACCCGGACGCGGGCGCCGGCGACCTTGCCTTCTCGTACCTAGACTCGCTGCACGAGATGCGCGAACAACGGCGTACAATGCGCAAGCGCGTGTGCTCCAACATAAAGCGGCAGCGGGAGAAGAACGTGAATCACTCGTGCATGCAATGCGACAAGGTATACACTCGTCGGGACTTGTTACGAAGCCACGTTGAAGCGCAGCACGAGTCTCACGTCTACGAATGCGACACGTGCGGCAAGGTGTTTAGATCCTCTTTGCAAATCCGATCGCACTTTGGAACGCACGCCTCGTCGCATCTCTGCGACGTTTGCGGTGCAAGTTTCGCCGGCGAAGTGAGTTTACGAGCTCATCAATCGCAGCACGATCCCGACGGCTCGACGCGATGCACGGGTCTCAAAGTTGCGCAGGCGCGTATTGCGTTCTCTTGCGACGCCTGCGGAGCCATGTTCGCGTCCCGCAAATCCATGCTCCGCCACGTCAAGCTGCACGCGAGCTTCCCGCCTCTCGACTGCGTCATCTGCTCGTGCACGTTCCCGAGCATTACCGCGCTGTTCGCGCACGCGCGGACGCACGCGCGGACTCGTCGCTCGGGCCCGCCGACACCGTTCACGTGCGCGGCTTGTGGGCGGAGCTTCCCGTCACGAGCCCACATCGAGATACATATACGTACGCACACGGATGAGAAGCCGTTCTCTTGCTCGGTCTGTGGCAAGACGTTCCGTCAAGCAGCGCACGTCAAGTCTCACATGCGGACGCACACGGGGGAACGGCCGTACGCTTGTCCGTTGTGCGACAAGTGCTACTCGCAGAACGCGGACCGGCGGTTCCACATGTTGCGCGTGCACGGGCTCGACAAGTGGAAGCCGGAACGTGTATCCAAGGGACAGAGATTGGCCGGCCGCAAATCCTCGAACACGACCCGATGAAGCCGCTGTTTGTTGATGTGTTAAATTAGAGTTGTATTCTTTGAACTCCATAGCTATTTCAGCGATGTGTCTTTATATTTATTATCATTGGGTTCCTGAATAAACCTTCAAAATTCAATAAAAACTTTGTTTCGTCAGCTGCTATCGATTGTTTCCCTGAAAACGTGTTTCAAGTAAGTACTTCCTTCGTGAAACCTTCCCTTCCTAGCCTCATGCTAGGGGCTAATCTAACCTAACCTAACCTAACCTAACCTAACCTAGCCTAACCTAACCTAACCTAACCTAACCTAACCATATACCTTCCCAAGGTACCTCATGTGCTGTTCCCCGACCCGATGCCCGACTGTTCCAGGTTCTGACTCTGGTCTCCCGTTGCAGACGACGTCGTCGAGCACCGCACATCCACTGCACGCGCCGCGGTGGCCGGCTCTCGTACTTCTGCGCGGCGTGCAAGCGCAAGTTTGCGTACGTCAACTTCGGGCTCCACGTGGCGCTGCGGTGCGCGCAGGACGGAGCCACTTGCGACGTGGACGTGGCCTTGCCCGTGATGGACCCGCTAGCGGAGCCGAGCGTTGGAGTGCCGAGTGGAAGCAAGCAAGGACAGACCAAGCTAGCCACTACAATAGCCAAGAAGGACAAAAAGAAAGCAACGACGAAGAAGTCGAAGAAAACACAGAAGAGCCCCATGACAGGTATTACGGGTACGAACCCCGTGGGTCACTGGGTCCCGGCTTGCAGTCTCCACCCCGGCCGTCGAGCCTGCAGCTACCTCTGCAGTCCGGTCGGCATGGATACCGCGATGTTGACAGCATACGTGGCTCGCCCGGTGGCCGGCTCCCAACTCGACCGGCAGCCGTTGCTGTCGTGCGACCGCTGTCACCACGTGTTCGCCGACCATAGCTTCCTGGAGCAGCACGTCGCCGCCAGCCACCCAGATGCGGGCGCCGGCGACCTTGCCTTCTCGTACCTGGACTCGCTGCACGAGATGCGCGCCCAGCGACGCAAGAACATCGCCAACCGCTCGGCCAAGCTATACAGGATGCGCCACCGCGAGAACCGCTGCTCCGTCTGCTCTCGCACGTTCCTGAAGCGCGACCAGCTCGGCAAGCACTTCGAGTTGACCCACGAGGACCACACGTACGTCTGCGACACATGCGGGAAAACATTCAAGACGGCGTGGCACATCCGAGCGCACTTTGTCGCCCACGCCAGCCAACCGGTGCTCTGCGACACTTGCGGCAAGTCGTTCGCCTCGAAGAACCACCTGCGCGCTCACCGTCGGACTCACGAGCCCAAGTCGGCGGCGGCCGTGATGTGCGACGCTTGCGGCGGGATGTTTAGCACGCGCGGCTCGTTGCGTACGCATCTCAAGTCGCACAACGACGATCCGCCGCTGACTTGCGTTCCCTGCGACGCCACATTCGCGACCCGCGCCGAGTTCTTGACCCATCGTAACACGCACGTGCGCGCGCGGCCGTGGACGTGCGACAGGTGTCCCAAGGCTTACCTGACGCAGCCCGCGTTGTACCAGCACAAGCGCACACACTCGGGTGTGAAGAGATTCGCTTGCGTCGAGTGCGGGAAGGCGTTCTATGACAACACCGAGCTCGGGATTCACACGAGGGTTCACACCGGCGCCAGACCGTACTCGTGTCAGTTCTGCGAGAAAACTTTCAGACAGGACGCTCATCTGAGAACGCATTTGCGGTTTCACACGGGCGAACGGCCGTACGCATGCCACCTCTGCGACAAACAGTACAAGCACAGCTACGATCGCGTTCGCCACGTTGCCAAAGTTCACGGGCTGGACATCGCTCGTCGTCGTTTGCCCTCGACCTCGGAGTGAACTGGTCAGCACCCGTTTTGCCATGACAACCCTTGTTTCACCCACCCATTACTATTACATTGTGATGAACTGCCCGATGCCGGGCACGGGTTACTTGTTTTAGATTGCCATGACAACCCTTGTTTCACCCACCTATTACTATTACATTGTGATGAACTGCCCGATTCCGGGCACGGGTTACTTGTTTTAGATTGCCATGACAACCCTTGTTTCACCCACCCATTACTATTACATTGTGGTGAACTGCCCGATGCTGGGCACGGGTTACTTGTTTTAGATTGCCATGACAACCCTTGTTTCACCCACCCATTACTATTACATTGTGATGAACTGCCCGATGCTGGGCACGGGTTACTTGTTTTAGATTGCCATGACAACCCTTGTTTCACCCACCCATTACTATTACATTGTGATGAACTGCCCGATGTCAGGCATGGGTAACTTGTTTTAGATTGCCATGACAACCCTTGTTTCACATTTTGTGGCAAGTTTGAGATGAAAGGGAGGGTGATACGTATCATTGCCGGGGCGACCAACCGAGTGTTGCGCTCCCGGCAAAGATATGGGACAGGCAAGAGTCCAGCAGGATCGTGGTGTGGAAACCAGATACTTGATTCAGTTGTTTAAAATATTCCGATATCTCAATCTTCTGGTGTCAGCAACGCTGACTGCCTTGGAAGAGATGTAAAGTACGGATGTTCGGCTAGAACGAAGTCGTGCAAGAATTGCATTGCAATCGATTGTATGCATACCAAGGTCGACAATTAAACAAATACATCGCCAGTTGACCCTCGACAATCGTGACCATTAATCAAACTCCCGTTTCCTTGTACGTTGTCCCGTCCCAAGCTTTGGAAGCCTCCGCCAAACCCAGCGTTGACCGCCTCTCTTTTCCAGAGACGAGTTCGACGAGACCTTGTCGACGCCCACCTTCAACCTCTTCGAGCGTTCGTTCTCGCCGCACCCCGTCGCCGGGGACAACGAGGAACAAGGCCCGCCTCCTCCGCTGGTCTCGCACATCAAGTGCACGAAGCGCTCCGGCAAGATCACGTACTTCTGCGAGGCGTGCCGTCGTCCGTTCCTCTTCGCCAACTTCTGCCTGCATCTGAAGTATCTGTGCGCGCTGGACATCCCGTCTCGTCAGCCCGGCGCCGCCAAGCCTAGGCCTGCGCTGCGTAAGCCTCCCGCTCACCTCGCGTCCGCCGCTCAGCCGCGACTGTTGCCACGACAACCGGCGAAAGCTGAGAGCGTCGACGAAGGCGAGGCGAGATCGATGTCGTCAGAATCATCCGACGACGGCGACGACGAGATGGCAACGGATCCGTTGGCGTTGAACGACGTCCCCGCGCCGACCAAGAAGCGGAAGCCGACGAGATCGAAGTCGAAGCCGGCTCCGAGATCGATTGCGAAGGTCAAGGTCAAGGGGAAGAAGCCGTCGAGGAAGGCGGCGGCCGGGACGGACGAACTGGCCGCGAGATTGGCTCACTCTTTCCACGACTGCGCGCTCCACACGAAGCGACGTAATTGCAGCGCGATGTGCAGCGCGCGCGGGATGCGCGGCGAAGACTTGCCCGCGTACGTGGCCAAGCGCGTGCTACGTACAGCGCAGGACCACCTGCCGCTCCTGACGTGCGACCGTTGCAAGAACGTGTTCACGCAGGCGACGCACGCCGCCGCGCACGTGCGCGCGCGCCACTCGGAGGCGGAAGCGAGCTACGTGATGTCGGAGAGTCTCGACGAACTGCGCAGCGAGCATCGCAAGCAGGTGATCCAAGCGCAAGGCAAGGCGTACCGACGAAAACACAGCGACAACAAGTGTCATCAATGCGACAAGTCGTTCTTGAAGAAAGATCAACTGCGTAACCACGTGGAACTGGCGCACGAAGACAACAGCTATATATGCGCGACTTGCGGGAAGGAGTTCAAGTCGGCCTGGCGGATCCGTCTTCACTTCTCGACCCATCACGGCCGCTCGTTCCTCTGCGACCTTTGCGGCAAGTCGTTCCGTTCCAGCGGTCAACTGAAGCGGCACGAACGATCTCACGATCCCACGCGGACGGCCGAGTTCATGTGCGACGCGTGCGGTCGTCTTTGTAGCACGCGCGAGACACTGCGTACTCACGTTCGTCTCCACAGCGAGAAGCCGCCGTTCCCGTGCCTCGTCTGCGGCAAGTCGTTCAACCATCGCAGCTCGTTGGCCGCTCACCGGCAGAAGCACTCGGCCGAGAAGTCGTTCGAGTGCGAGCAGTGCGGCAAGACGTTCCCGTACCGGGCTTCACTCTATCTGCACAAACGCACGCACTCGAATCTGCGTAAATACGTCTGCGTTATCTGCGGCAAGGCGTTCAACAAGAGCAGCAACCTGGCGGTGCACAAGCGCGTTCACACCGATGAAAGACCGTTCCCGTGCAACTTCTGCGACAAGACTTTCCGCCAGAGCGCGCACCTGCGAACTCACACGAGGTTCCACACGGGAGTTCAACAACCTTGAGCTGCCAGGCAACAAGATGGCTGCCGTGGGCTAAACAATTTCTAGGTTATAACAGACAGTTTACACAGTGCATCCTCTGATTGGCTGTTTCTAAGCGATCGACAAGTTAACGGACAGTTAGGTTTGTGACGGACGACTGGAAAAGTGTTGTTTCAGTAAACTTGAGCGCAGTAAACATGTTTTTCCTTCTCTCAGATTCAAGCTTTCCTAGAGGTTTGTCAGCCAATCACAGAGTAGCACCATGCGCTGCAAAGAAGTCTTTGTTCAAAGATAACAGACGAGTTGCCATGGCGATGTTATTGACAGGAAGCCGAAGATTTGAACATTTGTATCCTCGTATGAGCCAAGTGGCGGTGACAGGAAGTTGGTTATCATTTCATCGTCAAGAAAAAAGTAATAAATAATACAACACATTTTGTTTTTTTCAAATTGTATGACTACATTTTACCTGGCTTTTGTTGGATCTAAATGTGAAACCTTGAGCTAATACGTTATAGGCAACTTGTCACAGCTGAACCCCAATGAATGACCCCCAAGATGGTTGCGACGTTATCCCATTTCCGTGACTGCTCTTTGCTTGTCTTCTGTTTCAACATTTACAACTGTACGAAGATCGACAAGCAGACACCGTCAACTTTTCAATATCTTTGTCATTCCCAACCGAAACAGTTATACGGCCCGGGGTTAGGAAAATCTTATTTGGAAAACATGGGTGCAGCCCATTTATGTCAAATAACCTCGATAGAGCATAGGATCCAGTCAGCTGATCTCAAACAACTTGGATAGAGCATAGGATCCAGCCAGCTGATCTCAAATAACCTGGATAGAGCATAGGATCCAGCCAGCTGATCTCAAATAACCTGGATAGAGCATAGGATCCAGCCAGCTGATCTCAAATAACCTGGATAGAGCATAGAATCCAGCCAGCTGATCTCAAACAACCTGGATAGAGCATAGGATCCAGTCAGCTGATCTCAAATAACCTGGATAGAGCATAGGATCCATTCAGCTGATCTCAAATAACCTGGATAGAGCATAGGATCCAGCCAGCTGATCTCAAATAACGTAAATAGAGAATAGGTTCCTGCCAGCTGATCTCAAATAACCTGGATAGAGCATAGGATTCAGCCAGCTGATCTCAAATAACCTGGATAGAGCATAGGATCCAGTCAGCTGATCTCAAATAACCTGGATAGAGCATAGGATCCAGTCAGCTGATCTCAAATAACCTGGATAGAGCATAGGATCCAGCCAGCTGATGTTAAATAACCTGGATAGAACATAGGATCCAGCCAGCTGATCTCAAATAACCTGGATAGAGCATAGGATCCAGCCAGCTGATCTCAAATAACCTGTATAGAGCATAGGATCCAGCCAGCTGATCTCAAATAACCTGGATAGAGCATAGGATCCAGCCAGCTGATCTCAAATAACCTGGATAGAGCACAGGATCCAGCCAGCTGTGGGCAAGAGGTAGGAGTTCCTAATTCCGAGGTTTGATTATTTTAGTGGTGAAAACCACGAAAGTTACTGATATTTCGACAGAAATAGCACGGGCCTTCTTGAGCGCTCAAAATCAGAGACTCCCAAGATGGCGGCCTTGACTTCAAAGTCTCTCCATGGCAACCAATAGCCAGGCGTAGGATGAATGAGTTGGGTGGGCCCAGGCGTGGACCCGGCTAAAACCTGGTCTCTACTTTCCAGGGTTCAACTGTCCCAACTGTTGAAGTCGCCGCCAGACACGGCCCCCGTCGTCACCCACATCCACTGCAAGAAGCGCGGCCCTGGTGGCAAGATAGCGTACTTCTGCAGCGCCTGCCAGCGCAGTTTCCACTTCTCCACGTTCGGACTGCACCTCAAGTACATGTGCTCGTTGGACATACCTTCGCGCCGAGTGAAGCCGTTCAAGGTTCTCTCCGAACCAGTGGCCAGGCCGTCCAAGTCGTCCAAGCCATCCAAGCCATCCAAGCCATCCAAGACGGTGGCTAAGGCGGTGGTCAGGCCCGCCATGGCAATGGAGAAGCCGTGCGACAAAAAGCCCACTCCAGTGCCATGTAAATTACCGCCCCCTTCCGACACAGTTGACCCATTGGGTGACGTTATAGCCGTCCCCTCGATCGACATCGAGGCTGATGACCGCGGAACCGACTCCGCTTCCGCCGACGAAGCCGAGCCTCGAGCTCGGCAAACTAAAGGTCCGTGCGCCATCCACCCAGGGCGCCGCACGTGCAGTGCGCTGTGTTCTCCGCACGGCATGCCGCGTGAGGATTTGCCGGCGTACGTAGCCAAGCGCGTGCTTCGTACTTTGCAAGATCGTGCTCCGCTCGTCTCGTGCGATTGTTGCGCGCGCGTGTTCGCGCATGAGTCGACGGCCGCCGAACACGTTCGGACGCTGCACTCGGCCGTCGGTGGCCACGAGCCGAACTACTCGTTCATAGACTCGCTGCACGAGCTGCGCGCGCAGCGCAGGCGCAGCATCTCCAAGCGCACGAGCAAAGCTTATCGGATCGCGCACAGCAACGCGACATGCGACATTTGTCAGCTTTCTTTCCAGAACAAATACAAGCTGCGAAACCACCAGGAAGTGACCCACGAAGACAATACTTATGAGTGCGACGCGTGCGGTAAGACTTTCAGATCCGCCTGGCGGTTCCGCATGCACTTCTCGTACGTGCACGTTCGCCCGTTCCTCTGTGACGCATGCGGCCAAGCGTTCCACAACGCTCGACTTCTCCGCGAACACGCCGCCGCTCACGACGTCGGCGCGGAGCCGCTGATCTGCGACGCGTGCGGCAAGCCGTGTCGCAGTCGCGCGGCCCTCAAAGCTCACCTGCGTCAGCACGTGGGCGCAGCGCCGCGCGCAGCCGCGCAGCCAGCGCAGCGCCGCGTCTGTCCTGTCTGCGCCAAGACGTACGCGAGCGGGCAGTCGCTGAAGTTTCACATGCGGAGCCACACGCACGGCAAGCCTCACGGCTGCGTCGTGTGCGGCAAGGCGTTCCTGCTGCGGAGCCGACTTGCCGCTCACATGCGACTGCACACGAACGAGTCTGCGCACGGCTGCCCGGTCTGCGGAAAGCCAATGGCAAGCGCGCAGTCCTTGGCCGTGCACATGCGGATCCACTCGGACGAGAAGCCGTACGAGTGCTCCGCGTGCGGCAAGGCGTTCAGACAAAGCAGTCACTTGCGCACACACATGCGTTTCCATACCAACGAGCGACCGTACGCCTGCGCGCTGTGCGGCGAGTGCTTCAAGTATACGTTCGAGCGAACGCAACACAACGCGCGAGTGCACGGCTCTGCAAACTCGGCCAAGTCTTAGCCAAGTCTTAAGGCCAAGTCTTAGCGGGGCCGAGCTGCGGAGAAGAAAAACATTTGCCACTCATCGGACAATGCGAGAGTCTGCATTCAATCGCCAAGTGTGCCTGAAAGTTCAGCATCGAAACCCACAATTGCCATGACAACGAGCTCAAGCACTCATGAACCTAGAGTTTCAAATCTGCCGCCAAGATCACTCAGCCAAGATCGTCCGCCGTCTTTGTTAAAATAATGCTCTGTGATTGGTTGACATTAGAAGAGCGCACAATGAGTTTGAATGTTTCAACTTTGCTAAATGCTAAACTTGGTGGGTTGCTGATTGTAGGCAACTGAAGAGAATACAGCGCAGTTGCTCTAATATCGATAGAAGCATATTAAAACTCTGAATCACTTTCCAAGATTGCTTGTGTTGTTTTAAAGTTACATTGGTTACCATCCTTCCATCCTTCCATCCCTCCATCCTTCCATCCTTCCATCCCAGGGGGGCGCTACTTTCTGGACTCGCCTGACGGTGTTTTCTCTTCCAGATTCTCGAGGTCATCATTGACTCACCAACAACACCCATCAGACACCAGCTTCCAGAGTCGGCACCGCGTCAACTCTTTGTCAAACAAATCGCATGCATCTCAAACCCACGACGTTGTCCGGGAGTCAGATCCCTCATCATCGCCCACACCACCAAACCATGACGTTGTCCAGGAGTCAGATCCCTTATCATCGCCCGCACCACCAAACCATGACGTTGTCCGGGAGTCAGATCCCTTATCATCGCCCGCACCACCAAACCATGACGTTGTCCTGGTTCAGGAGTCAGATCCCTTATCATCGCCCGCACCACCAAACCATGACGTTGTCCGGGAGTCAGATCCCTTATCATCGCCCACACCACCAAACCATGACGTTGTCCTGGTTCAGGAGTCAGATCCCTTATCATCGCACTCCCTCAAACCCGTCGACTTTGATCTAGTGGATCTCGAGGACGACGATTTCCACGACATCAGCGACGAAGAGGAATACGTGGAGGAGGAGGAGGAGGAGGACTACACGGAAGTGGTAGCGTTGTCGTTCGACCATTCCAAGAGTCGTGCAACGTACGGCCGGCCCAAAGTTGCCTCCTCGTTGGGAACTCGACCGCCCAATGCCGGCAGTTTGGTAGCAACAGGTCCATTGAATGATGGCATGTTGGCCAAAACAGAGCCGTCCAAATATAACATTTTGGCAAAAAAGGGGTCGGCCATAGCTGGGACTTTGGCAGGAAAGGGGCTGGCCAAAGCTGGGACTTTGGCAGGAAAGGGGCCGGCCATATCTGGGACTTTGGCAGGAAAGGGGCTGGCCAAAGCTGGGACTTTGGCAGGAAAGGGTCCGGCCATAGATGCAATATTGGCGAGAACCGAGTCAACTAAAACTGGAAAGTTGGCAGAAACAGGGTCGCCCAAATCTGGAATTTCCCCGCGATTAGTGCCCGACCAGGCTTGTGATCCCAGAGAGCCTCGGCCCCGTCACGGTAGAGGCACCGAGCTATCTTGGCTGAAGCGAGGTGTCGTGTTACAATTGTCAGGTGACTCACGTCACGTGTTTGACGGCTGCTCCTTGCACAGCGGTTCGTGCAGCTACTTGTGCAGCGAGCACGGCATGGCAGGTCACGACTTGAAGCAATACGTGGCTGAGCACCCGCGCAGGTCAGAAGACCGAAGCTTGCTCGTGCGCTGCACGCTCTGCGAACGCATATTCTCGCACGTGCGCTACGTGATGCGCCACATGCTGTCGCGGCACCAAGACGCGGCCGTCAACGCCTTCGCCAACGAAGCCGACGGCTGGCGAAAAGTCCCGAGGTCCGAGCGCGGCTTCGTGTTCGTGCGGAGCCTGAACGCACGACCCAACTCGAACACGAACGAAGAACTCCGCGCGAAAACGTTGCTCGAGACACGCCGTCGTGCGGCCTATGGGCAGGGGGCGGCCGTCGAAACGTCCGTCCAGTGCGCGATTTGCCATCGCACGTTGATCTCGAAACACTACCTGTTGATCCACCTCGCCGCCATGCATCCGATCTCGGGCGACGCCCATCTCTGTGAGGTCTGCGGCGTTGGCTTCCCGTCACATCGGCAACTCTACTACCACCGCCTCGTGCATTCAACGCGGTCCAAGCCGAGATTTGTCTGTGAGATCTGCGGCAAGTCGTACTTCACCAAGTACCGTCGCAGTCACGCTCTCACTCACTCCGGCGAGCGGCCGTACGCGTGCGGCAAGTGCGACCGCAAGTTTGGGTCGCGTACGGTGCGTGCAAAACACGAGCTAACGCACGACAAGGTCAAGTCTCATGCTTGTCTCGCGTGTGGCAAGACGTTTGGAAGGACGTGTCATCTGCGGACTCACATGCGTACGCACACGGGACTGAAGCCGTATGCGTGCGCGATGTGTGATGAGTCGTTCATGTATTACAACGAAAGGGTGCAGCACCTTGAGAAGGTGCACGGCGTAGTACGACAGACCAAGGGCAAGGGACGACCGCCCCGCGTGGCCAAGTAGTAGAACCAGTCTGGGACTGCCAGGCTCAAAGATCGAGATGTTGCCGTCTACATTTGGAGGGAAATATTATTATTACTATTATTATGACCACCAGACTGTAATTTGTGCTGTAAACAGATATTTTACCTGGTGTTGAACAATCGGACGACCTGAGACTTCGATGCTCTAAATTTTGTGTCGATATACATAAAACCATTTGCTGGGCTGAAAGACTCGGGTGAAATGGGGGTGGTATTTGCAATTGATGATTGCAAATATGATTGATTGTACAATAAATGATACTCAGCAATCATTCTATTTTTTCTTCAAAGATGTTGTTTCAATCCATTGTTGTCTTGGTGTTCCTCGTATATTGCTTGGGAATTTAATAAAAGTTGACTGAAATAGCGTAATTTATCAGGTACAAATTGCTCTGATGATTCCAGAGATATTTCACTGTGAAACGGATATTCTTCGCTGGGCATCATGTCCTCGACCTCTGTTTTTTAATTGTATGCAGCTTGGTGCAGAATTTTCCTTTCCCGTTCAAGCCTTTCACCAGTTCTTCTATGAAAGTATTTGCTCGCTCTGCGTAAGATTCATTTTCACAGATTTGCTGATATAACAGCCCAACAGAAAGAGAATCTGAGCACACGATGCCTGGGAGGTTTCCTGTGCGATAGTGGAATGAGATGGCACTTGCCACTTCAACGTCTACACCCTCAGCAACGAGGAATTCCCTGTATTTTGAATTTGGGAATGAATTTGGGAATGATTTTGGAATTGGTATAATTTTCCATCTCTTCATTTTATCCGAAATAAACTCTTGTGTGTTGCCAGCAACACACAAGAGTATCCCTTTACTTAGCATTCAAAACCCAGTTGAAATAGTTTTTCTTAAAACTAGTGCTAAGGATAAATCAAGTAGACATGAGTCTAAAAACCATCATATATAAAAATATTTTTTTTATCAAAAAAATCAAGAAACAGACCAAATTTACAGACAAAAAACAAAAAGCATCAAATTTGAGTAAAATGATATGAAATTACGTGCGGACCTAACGTAGAATCAAAGAGCCTGTGCACTCAATGGTAATATGCCAGTCATGTCACACTACGCATGCTATTTGCCCGCCAGCCACACAAGAGTTTACCTATCGTTGGGAAAAGCAAAAATCTCAGTAAATTCGACGTGTTCATAAAGTTAGATCTGCAGTTTTGTAGACATTGAATTGAGCTATCTTTACAAACTCGTTTTATAAAATTTTGCCAGTATTTGGTCCTGTGACATTAGGTGAAAGGTGGTATATATTTTTTTTGCGGTTTTTCAGCTACTTTTGGCTCGTATCACCTCATATCATAGATTTGTAGAATTTTTCGAGGTTTTTTTAAAAAGTGAGCGGTAGAACACATCAATGCCTCGGCTTCTGCGGAAACTAGACGTTTCTATTTTCAAAAATGTCCTACTTATCACACTTTTAAGAATTTTTCAAGAAATTTTGACTTGGGTAATTTTTTTGGATGTCTTTCCATGGACATTTTTTGTATGGGTTTGTGACATGCATTGTGCTCCAGAGGGTCACGGCGCCAGCATGGACCCTAGCTTCCCGTTCTCATGCACTTCCAGCATCGCCAGGAGCACAGTGGTCTATCAGGGCGATTCATTCGAGTCATTGGCCATCCATTTTGAGAATCGATGTGAAACAATAAACTGAAATGTGTATAAAAATGTGCGTGGATTTCTATGTTCCCTGCACTCATGTCCACCTCACAATACCGACAAAAACCCACTCAAGAAATGATCCAACTTAACCCCGCTTTGTTTCTTTCGCTGCTGGAGACATTACCCCGAACCCACCAGACACTGACGCTGTCTCTGTCTTACAGGGGCAAACGCCCGGAGCGGCCGATGTTGACCAAGAAGCGGCGTCTACTCCCCGAGTACGTGGACCCGCGCCTCAGCGCCCCCAAGGAGGAGGAGTCTGAAGATGACACCGACCCACTGGCGTTCCTGGAGGTCAACGCTTGCTCGTCACCGCCCTCAACCGACACCAAACCGACGCCCAAGCGTGCAAAGAGCTCCGACCAACTCGACGACGACACGGCTTCCTTCTCGCACTGGATCGTCGGTGACGACCTCGAGGAAAAACCTACATCGAAACCTTTGAAACCCAAGCCGACGCCCCGTCACAAACCTGGGGTTCTAGTCCCACCCGACCTGACCCACTTGTGCAAGGGCTTCACCTTGAGACGCCACGATATCCGCAACGTTTTCGCGGGATGTTTTGTTCACAAGAAGACGCAGTGCAGCGCGATGTGCAGCGTTCACGGCATGGCCTCGGCCGACGTACCCAAGTACGCGTGCGGCAAGCGCGTCCGCCGCAAAGACGATCGCGAGCCGCTCGTGCGTTGCCTCCGCTGCCGTCGCGTGTTCTCGCACGTACGCTACGTGACCCGCCACGTGCACCTCGCGCACCCCGACGTAAGCGTCGATGTCGAGGCGTCGCGCGATGTCGCCGCGTGGCGTCGCGTGCCGCTCGCGGAGCGTTCGTTCGCGTTCGTGCGGAGCTTGCACGGCGTGCGCAAGTCAGCCGCGTTCCAGCGCAAGGCTGCCAAGTCGCGGTGGCATTCCGGCGAGCGTCGCCCGGGTGACGTCGCCGCCGTGTTCTGCGATCATTGCAACAAGGCGTACAAGAGCAAGCGATTGCTAGCGCAGCACTTGTACGACTTCCATCCGGACCCGACAGACACCTCGGTCTATCTGTGCGAGGTTTGCGGCGCCGCATACGCAACAAACCGACAGCTTTACAACCACAGCCGATCGCATCGAGCGCGGCCACCGCGCGGAGAGTTCACGTGCGAGCTTTGCGGGAAAACAGTCTCGCATCTGCAGACGTTGAAGCGACATCGTATGACCCACACGGACGAACGACCGCACGCCTGCTCCACCTGCGGCAAGACATTTCAACTCCGCAAGACTTTGCTCGTGCACGAGCGTACGCACTCGAAAGCCCGCCCCTTTGCCTGCATCGTCTGCGGCAAGGCGTTCGGCCGTGTTTGTCATCTCAAGGTCCACATGTGTATCCACACGGGACTCAAACCTTACGCTTGTGACGTGTGCGGGAAACAGTTCACTTATCACAACGACAGAGTGCAACACAAAGAGAAGGTGCACGGCATTGCCAAGCGGCGCAAGGACGAGGTCGCCGTCGAGGAGCAGCGACGATGAACGTGGCGTAGCGCGGCGCTCTAACCTGGTGTGATCTGCTTGCAGGCGTCTCAACGTCGCTTCCGAGACGGCCGAACGACCGCGGTGCCGCCACTGCCGCAAGCGCTTCCGCACGCGCAACGCACGCGACTCTCACGTCGCGTTCGTGCACCGACCGACGCTTTGCATTTGCGCCTCGTGCGGGAAAGAATGCTCGACAAAAGCCGCGCTGTTCACGCACCTGCACAACGTGCACCCGGCCGAGATGGGACGCCGCGGCACATACCTCTGCGACCACTGCGGCCGTTGCTTCCCGACGCACAACCACCTGTACACGCACAAGCGTCGTCACGCGGCCAAGACGCAGCCGGCGACGCACGCGTGCGCGGAGTGCGGGAAACTGTACCGCAGCGCGTCAAGCTTGTCGACTCACGCTCGAACGCACCGAGACGAACGGCCGCACGCGTGTCCCGTTTGCGGCAAGACGTTCGTGTTGCGTCACGTCATGGAAACGCACGCGCGAACGCACACGAAGGTGAAGCCGTTCGCGTGCGTCGCGTGCGGGAAAGCGTTTGGACGACGCAGCCATCGTACAACGCACATGCGTACGCACACGGGCGCGCGGCCGTACGCTTGCAACGCGTGCGGTGAGACGTTCATGTACCACGCGGAGAGAGCGCAGCACCTCGCGAGGGCGCACGCCGTCGCGGCCGCTGGGAAGCCGGCAGGCCGTTGATCCGAACACACCTGTTGTATACTACGTCGATGTATTGCTATCTCAATAAATACATTGCCGCTTTAAACTTATGTCTCTTTTGTTCTTGGGGTGCAAGATCCATTGCTTAGAGCGCCTCGAAATACAAGGTCTACTTGGCTCATTTATCAGCCTTGCCCTTCTTGCGTTCAGAACTCTTGCCTGTCAACGCACAATGGGGGGAAATCTCCTTAAGATTAAGAACTTAAGAACTTCCTATACTCGCAGGATTCTCATATGGCAGACAAGTGCTATGGATATACGCTTCATATATAAAAGTCTTTTGTTAAAAATGGTGGCAACATAAGCAAACCGAAGACTCCACGATAGAGCATCCAATTGACTTTCTGTCTCGAACACGCAATATTAATTTTAATTATAATTACAGCTTTAGTACGATACTTATTGGCCGGGCTATTTTTTAATCTAAATATTAATCGCTACCTTTTAAAAGTACAAACTATTGAATTAATTTGAATGATTCAGTTCATGGAACCATGAAGAGGTGTAAACCGAAGAGTTGGGATCCACGTTATCCCAGAGATAGGAATCAAATGTATTATATATTAATATGCTTACAAAAAGTTTGACAAGTGTCGATATCGTGTATCTAACGACAACAAATGCACTTGGTAACGGCTGTGATTGTTTCTGTGATGGATATGGCTCTTGTGTTTGTCCAATGCTGTGCGTATCTTGCCAATCGTTCTGTGTTAGTCCAGAGCTAAAGTGTGCCGTGCTTTGAGGTTCCCTTGAGTGCTTAACACCTCCGTCCCATCACGACTACGTCATTGGACTTAACGCTCAGCTCTTCCTTGCAGCTGTGTTCTGCTGGACCCACTGGCCCTCGATACGTCGCCCTATGCGTGGGAAACGCCTCACTTTGGCTGGATCGCCGTGGCACCCGAGCCCCCAGCCTGGTATGGCCCCCTAGTCGACACGATCCCACCGAAACGAGGTCGCGGCCGACCACGCAAGAAGGACATGATGCAAGTCCCTATGATGTACTCGGCCGGTATCGACCCAGCAGCTGAACTACAACCAAAACGAGGTCGCGGCCGTCCACGCAAGACTGACTGCGTTTTCTTCCCCGTCGAGGATCCTGAGAAGACACGAACAGGAGTCCAGGA
The DNA here is from genome assembly GCA_947568835.1 of Protonemura montana. NCBI lineage: Eukaryota > Metazoa > Arthropoda > Insecta > Plecoptera > Nemouridae > Protonemura > Protonemura montana. The sequence goes on from OX387605.1 coordinate 25,846,426, forward strand.
GGCACGAACAGGAGTTCAGGAGACACGAACAGGAGTCCAGGCGACCCAAAAAAAAGCAGAGACTCGAACAACAGTGGAGCCCCGTTTCTTGTCTGTAAGGTCGGACCGCATCATAACAGCTCCCGCACCCGAATGCAGCCAAAGCCAGTCGAGACCACAGGTTTTGCGCTTAGCCCAAAGTTTCCCCAAAGATTTGCCCAGGATGTTGCCGAAGATTTTGCCAAAGTCTTTGCCCGTCTCCAAGACTCCCCAAAAAGGCTACAAGGCTTCTGATGAAAGCTCCAAGGCTACTCTGGCGCGCAAGATCCGGCTCGGACACTCCCGATGCTTCCGCTGTCACACATGCAGACGCCGCTACGACTCGAGGAGCGCCATATCGCGGCACTTCGCCGAGCACGGCTACTCGAACACGTGTCTACCGAAGATCTACCTTTGCGAGATCTGCGGCAAGACGATGCTCGACGGAGCTGCTTTCAGTGGGCATCGAACCGGCCACCTCCCGCCACGCCAGGCCGTGTGCCAAGTCTGCGGCAAGGTGTGCTCCACGAGCAGGCACCTGACCGATCACATGCACACGCACTCGGGCAAACGGCCGCACGCATGTCCCCACTGCGATAAGACGTTCGTTTACCGACGTGGGATTCGTCAACATCTGCTGACGCACAACGTTGTCAAGACACATGAGTGTGTTGCCTGCGGGAAAGCTTTCGCCAGGCCGTGCCATCTGAAAACTCACATGCGTACGCACACGGGACTGAAGCCGTACGCGTGCGCTATGTGCGATGAGTCGTTTATGTATTATAATGAGAGGGTGCAGCACCTTGAGAAGGTGCACGGCGCTGTTAAGCAGGGGAAGGGGATGGGTCGGGTCCCGCGGTCCATAGCGGGGGTCAAGAAGAGGAGGGGCGGGAAGGACTCTACCTGAGTTGACAAAAATATGAAGTGTGTTAAGATTTGGATGAAATCTTATTTAAATTGCAAACGGGGTATGCAATGCGCGGGGTATTTTATTATTATCAACACTATTACTGTCTCAAATCGATGCCCCGTTTGGGCATCAATGTTGTTAATTTTATCTATTGTTATCTAATTTTATCTATACGTTTAAAAGTTTTGGAAGGCCCAAAAGTGCTCAAGTTTGTTTGGGTAAGTACTGCTCATGACTGGGGCAAAATAAAATTTTCAAAAAAACGTTTTTTTTTTTCTGTCCTAGACCTCCTAAATGCACAAAAATACTTTTGATTCAATTTAAAATTGTCGGGTTTACTACTTATTACTCTTAGTAATAGCGTAGGTGTAATTTTAAATAAAGTTTGAAATTGTACAACTCGAACAGCGGGATTCCTCCACAAATCCATGCTGTCGAGAAGTTGATAAGTTGAAGCTGAAATGCTAATCAAATGAAAGTTTGCTTACAGAATTCTAACCTTTCTTAAGTATTTCGTATTTATTAAAGTTAGGCAAGCAGAAATCAACTTACTTTAATCAGCATTTAGTCATCATTATTTCGTAGAAATAGCCTAATAAGGCTATAGGCTAATTCCGGTTGAAAGTTTGCAAACAAAATTTGTCATTTCCCGCGCCGAGCTAGCCACTTTGCGCTACCACTGCGCCATCTGGCCAGACGCCCTTGAACCTTCGTTCAGAGCGATGCCCCGACTATGACGTCATTTCTATATTCGCGATCAACGCTGTTGCCGCCATTTTACATCCGCTCCGCCGGTGCCGATTAGAGTATTCGTCTTTTGGGATACGTTTTGCTAGGTAAAGGCGAGCCTTAAACCATTTCTGCATAAAGGAGCATTCGCAATCATGAGTGGTAAGTTCATTTTTTATCGTTAACGTTTCCGAATGCCCTTTTTTAAATGTTAAAATCGATTTGTTTGAGCATACAGCATGTGCGCCAATTCTTACTGTACAACGCGAGAAAGACTTCGCTTGGTCTCAACGAAAGCATAACCACGAAAATATAATATCACGTTCGTTACTCCTTTTTATTGCAGATCTCAGGACATCTAGCACGCCGCCAGTGAGTATCATTCTCTCTACTTTTTAGTGTAAACATCATACCTATCTGGAATGATTCTGGAAAATAGCTTGTGTTTTTCTCTAATTACCACCTAGATCTAATCGGTAAGAAGCTGATCGAAGCAACAGATAAGATGTGTATTTTCTCCCCAGAAAACCAAGATCTTTGTCGGCCGACTTCCAGAGGAAGCTCAATCGCATGACCTGCGCAGGCTATTCGAGCGATTCGGTGTAGTCACAGAATGCGACATTTTAAACCGCTATGGATTTGTTCACATGAAAACCGAAGACATGGCTTTAAGTGCAATTGAGGCCCTGCACAATGCCGACTTCATGGGCGTGCAAATCAGCGTCGAGGTATGGCGCTACTTTCATTCGATGGTCTACGTTTTATTTTGTTGGAAACTGTATTTGAGGGTGAATCATCTTAAGCAGGGCTCGAGCTTAGCGAAAGATTTTTTTAGTTAAAAGTTAAGCGCTTTAAAAAATAAGCCAAGCATGCAATTGCAAATAACTCTTACATAAACATAATGAACTAGAAAGATAAAACTTTGCGCCTGTGTACAGAGCGGTTCAAGGAGAAAAAGAATGCCGTAAAGGAGAGCTAAGTTGTTGCAAGCGTCACTCCTATATTTGCCGTACTCCTAACCTAACCCAACTTCACGTCAATCTCATGTGTCAATGTTACTGTGCAGCAATCGACGGGCAAGAAGAGCGGACGTGGTGTTGGTCCTATCCGCGGCGGAAGCGGGTTTGTCCGAGGTCGTGGCCGAGGAGGTGTTTACCCCGGAGGAATGAGCCGATCCAGCGGACCTCCTCCTTACATGCGACCGGAGAACGGACGGGGAGATTACGGAGACCGCAGGCCTGGACCTCCGCCGCCGCCTGCCATGCGCAACGGTTACTACGATAGCTACGAACGCAGCGGCTATGACAGCTACTACGCTTCCCGCGGGCCTCCGCCTCCGATGCCTTCCAGGGAGAGGTAAGTTCACGCTTGCGCTAATTTCTACTTTACCTTCGTGATTGAGGATCACAAATCTTCAAGTCAATGTTTGGTTATTATCAACTTTGGGTGCAAATTAATCAGCATTATTCTGATGTACATTTGATTGATGATATGTACATTTGATTGATGATATGTACATTTGATTGATGATATGTACATTTGATTGATGATATGTACATTTATAAAGCTGGCTATGACATATTAGCTACAAACCTGTCAGGTAACAGTTTGGCAATTGCCAAGAATTCATCTGGGAACATCTCCATCGCTGGTTTTGGTAACTGAGAAGAACTGGCTTCACTTGTTCTTAAAACCATAGCAAGTATTGTGTTTTTTTCTTTCTTTTTGACATTGAAAAATGCTCTCTTTGTTTAGCCAAAACGATAAATGAGATTTTTTAGATGAAATCTTATTTAAATTGCAATGCGCAGGGGTATTTTATTATTATGATCAATGTTACCCTCTCAAAAATTGATGCCCGTTTGGGTATACATTTTTGAGGCGGTTATAGTGTTAATAATATTAAAATGAACGAAATATCCGTAAAGTTTGAAAGGAACTGTGAGACTTGGTCCTGAGACGATGGAATGTTACACATTAGCTCCGATTGTCGCAGGTTCAGCGAAGATGTCCGCGGGATGGGAATGAGTCGCGAGCCGGAACGCCGGTCGTACTCGGAGCTGATGCGGTCGCCGTACGAACGTCGGAGTTTCTCGGAGGCTGGGGGTCGGTCTCCGTACGACCGAGCTTTGCCTCCCGCCCCCGCATTTGAGCGGCGAGCCGAGTACGCCCCCAGCCGCGTTCCAGTCGACGCCTACCGCAGGCGTTCGCCGCCGCCCCCGAGCTACAACGGCGGAGGATATGCCACCAGGTACACCAACTTTAGAGTCGGGAAATGTTGATGTCAAACTTGGCAAGCAAGCGATGAAATGCGTTCGGGGCTTGACGTCGCACTGCGTTGATCTTGGTCCAGAACTTGGCCACCTTATTATAAAAGATAATTGCGTGAATCACCGGGTAAAAAATATTATTAATATAACTTAACTGCTAAGAAACCAAACGCTTATTATTTTTAAGCCACATTTTAAGGGATTTTTTAGGCCAAAATAGATTTTGTACGTTTAGATACACAAAAACACGCAGATAAATACACAAAAAAGATGTGAATTTGAATTTGGTGATGATTCAGGAAGGCTTTGTCCTGTCCTACAAAATAAATTTAATTTAGCAGCCGTCAATATTTTCTCTCTGTCCAAATCACCGTTTAATATTTGAACCTGGAAGGACGGGGTTTAACTTTTAAACTGTCATTTAGAGGTCAAAGTAAGAAGTCACATTGACATTTTGTTTGTATTTCCAAGTCACCAAATATTCTGTTTCGAAGCAAACACATTGTTAAAAACTATTTTATTCTTGTTCTTCATGTGTTGTCATGGTTTCTTGGTTTGCAATTATTAAAATATCATTGTTTTAAAGCAAATTACTGCACCGGTTAAAATCACCACTAAACTTTTTTAAAAAATTTTCCCTAATAGCTAAATAACAGGTCTATCGAAGAACCACGCAGCCAACTTTGGTGCTATTTTTAGTCAAATTTTGTTTAACTTTTCACTATCATAAACACCAAGTTTGTAGATATTGATCATTTTTACTACAAATCCTTTGCATCTCTTGGGATTCTTAGATAGATCGCAAATGTTCGTTTTCTAGCAAAATAGTTTAAATAGTCTTCTTTCATCAGATTTTGATTTTGTTTTGAGGGTGTTCTCTAGGCTTCCTGGAAGATAACTGTCTGCTAAATCTTGGGATGTTTTGAACTTGTAGTAAACATTTCATCTTGACATATCTCCGTCAAAACAAACTTCCTTATTTGACGACAGCCTATACATTGAGAACATAGTCTGGACTTAGGATAAAACTTCCTCGATCCATTCCGAGACCGATGGTAGTTGTCATGGCGACGTTGTCTTCTGTTCCAGCCGCTACGAGCGCGAGCCCATGGACCGCATGGACCCGTACGGTCCGCCGGCCAGACGGTAAGCTCCGCCCCCCGTCCGTGTGCCGACCGAACCTCGTGTGGCGACAGCGTGTGCCTCGTGACTCCGCCCCCTCGTGTAACGCGCGTTGTTTGTTGCCGTAGTTACCCGACTGCGTCGCTCGAACGAAGCCGAGACTCGCTGCCGCCGCGACGCTTCTAAACGTCGCGATCCGAACGAAGGCCGCGGCAAAGTTCTCGGCTTTTTACGCTTTTATTTCGACGCATTTTCCCCCACGATTCGCAACGCCGACGATTGCGTTGTTTCCTCCGACTTCGCTGCCGACGACGATCGTTATCGAACTCGAGCGACCGTTGCCAGGCAACCGACCGACGAAATGCGCCTCTCGGAACTTCACTAGTTCGTAGACTTCAAAGCGTAGCATCATTTTATATAAGGAACCAGTTTTTTGGAAGAAAGAGCATAGCTTATAATTCTAACATAAGCAACTTCTATTTAGCAAACTAGATTAGTCTTATTATTACCAACTTACTTTTAACTCCACCTTGTAGGCTAGTCTTCCAAGAGTGTCGACTGCGCGTGTGAGAGATCGATCAGTCGCCCATCAATTCTGTGTAACCTGTCAAACATTGAAATACATAAGTCGAGTACGCCTGCACTTGCCGCCGTCGTTCTGTCTCGATCCCCGAACGAATCCCGTCGAGCGAATGCGTGTGAGCGACGTAAGTAGCGACGTAAGTATCAGCCCGCGGCGTTGCGGTCGCGTTTGGTCGAGTGCGTTGGTTCGTAAGCGGCTGAAACACGAGGCGTTTTAAAGACGCTCTTAGCGACTTGCCGAGGTTCTCGGGGCGCTATACCTTCTGCCGAGTGCGTTGCAGGGCGAGAGAGTCGTAATCCGACCCCGACGTGTGTTCGCTAGGCTTACGTGGACGTAACCAGGCTCACAACGGGGGTGGGGGAAAGCGAGTGTAATGTGGATCTCTTTACAGGAAACACTTGCCGTCGTCGATGACTTCACGCGTCCGCTCTTTTCCAGCCGACGTGTTAAAGTTTTGTTGGGAAGTCCCTTGAAGTTACGTCCGTGGGCGATTCGAGAGTAGTCCTCGAGCTAGGCTGGTCCTACTCGCTAGAAGAGGGAATCAAAGGAACCACGGGTCTCGGAACGTTGGGTTGGGTTGACAATTTTTATATTGATAAACAGCAAGGATATTATGTTATATTTGATGAAAATATAGGTCAGTATACAAATATAATACTTTGACGTTGCCTATGTTGTCTTGTGCTACATGAAACATACAGTGATTGGTCATTTAGTTGATATATATATATAGATTCACACACCGATGGGGGTTTAAAACTAATGCGTTGGGGTAAGTACGGGTATGTGGTAACATCTAGGCCACATCCGGTCTCTTTCAACTTTTAATACAATTTCGTGTCGCCACGTAGATGTCGCTCCAAGTTAGGCGGGTGCACGACGGTGAACATCTTCGAGATGATTTGCGTTTGCTGATATGAGGTCTCGTGATAATAATATCGTTGCCAGCCGGGAATGCCGGCGCTTCTATTTCAGTCGGAGAGGTTTCGAGGAAACGTTGCCGGCGACGGTGTTGTTCTCCTCGAAAGCTTGGATATGAAGATGTTTTCTCTTTCAAAACTACAGGCTATGATAATGCTTTTGATAGGTAAAATTCCTTGATGCCACAGCTCTAACCTAACTTGCACGATCCCTGACTTCTAACCGCACTTCAGAGCGTGTTTTAGGGTCAATGCGACTGCTTATCGCCTCTCTTAGGTTTCTGTGCAACGTCTGGCTCCAATCCAAGGTTCCTGTCACAAAACTCGGATTGGCAAACGATGCCAGCTTGGTCAGACTTAAAGAGGTTAGCTTCTACGCTCGAGGAAATAGAAGGCCGATCGCAAGTTCTTGCTGCCGACGTTTCATTGGTCGATAGTGCTGCGTGGGAGTTGTCATACAGCAGCCTCGCTGGCTTCGTGACTCTGTCCAGACCGGGTCCCCAGGTCGATGATCTGTACCGAAGGAAACTTGTCAGACCCTTGTTTGCTTATTTTTTCAAGTCAAATTCTAATGCCATCAGAAACGGTAGAAGAATTCTGATGGAGAACACTAGGAAATGGTAAAGAATAGGATTATGGACTTTTTTTTAGAGTATTGAGAGGAAATCAGGGTTGCAAGTGAAGGAATGTGAAGATTGATTAAGGTAAGACCAAGCTTAAACGTTGAAGCCAGCATTCAAGGGAGGTATTGGAGACGAGACCACAGAAAGAAATGGACCACTCAGGAATTTAAGTCATTGGTGGAGGGAGTTAACAGGTTTTCAATGCTTTTAATTTGGAGCAATTAAAGTTTTGGATTTGGGGAATACAAATTGCCAACAGTACTTTGAACTATTTGCAGTGAGTTATAAAATATATAAATCCCATCCATCCATAGGACCTTGAAGGGGTCAAAGAAGTTGAGATTTATCTAAATGATGTACAGGTTATGTTAGGTCTGCAGAGAAGAAAATCACGTCATTTGTTATCTAATAGATAATTAATTTGCTACCGTCGTCCTACCCTTGTGTCAGGGACTTTCTTGTCGTCATCTGTCATCATTATTTATCAGCAACCAAACCTCCCCTAGTATCGCTGTCTTTGTCAAGTTATTATGAAAGGCCGCTATCAAAATGACTAGTGTGAAGAAGCATGGTGATATTTTATTATTATGAACACTGCTACCGTATCAAAACTGAGTGATCGTTTGACAAATCCATGGGGTTGCAATTATAAAAAGACATGTAAAGCGATGCTAACTCGGCATTAATTGTACCAGGCCTAGCAAGCAAGGTGACAAATTTGAGTTATTCGAGTTTGACAGGTTGTGACGTGATATAGCGTCACTAGAATCAGAGTGACTGTGAGTATTCACAGCCTCTTGGTTCTACTCCTCGGAGATCCGTCATTCTCATCAAATACACACACCCGTGATAGGCAGAGATCAGGGTTCGAGTCCTCGTTTGAGCATCAATTTTTGAGAAGTTTTTAGTGTTCATAATAATAAAATACCCCGCGCATTGCAAGCGTTTGCAATCTAAATAAGGTTTCATGGACTGTTAAGATTCTCTGCGTTGCTAAGGGGTTTGTCCCGCAGTCTCAGTTTTTCCTGAAGGTAAGGGTGCTTCTAATAATGAAGGGTCCAAGCCCCTGGAGGCCACTGACCTTCCGCCGAGAGTTGCTTGACCTCGGGCTGCCAGGCAACGAGCCTCCGCTGACACGGCTCGAAGCGTCAGTCGATTCCGTCAGCGACGAAGACGATTCGGACGCCGAAGACTTCTTCTTGACTCGGAACTTCCTTCGAGCCGTCGCGCCATGGCTGTGCCCCTCCCCTGGAAAGCAATCGGCCAATCAGCCGGCTGCCTTTGCCCAACATCGGTCTCTGATTGGACTCACGAGCACGTACCGTGTGTTGACGGGCTGCGAAGACGACATTCCATCACCACAAGATCCTTGCAGTGCTTATGTGCGTTAGTGGCACAGTTCCGGCATTTGAAACCCTGTCGTATAAGTCCCCACAGCTGGAACAAAGACATATGCACTTGCTACTAGAGTCTTCTAAATAGATTTTCAAATAGATTAATATATAAATAAATAGATTCTCAAGGAGGCACAGAACACCAACGCCATGTTGACCACCTTCAATGAGGTGGACATGAGGTAAACAACCCAGGCTAGCCATCTTGATTCCTTGCGATTAGGCAGTCTACGGTCTAGGCGAAGTTAAGCAACACTGCGCTGGGTTCGGTATTGGATGGGTGACCATCATACACATGACCAGTTCTGTTCGGGAGAGAGGTTGGAGGGATGAAAGTTAAGCAACACTGCGCTGGGTCAGGTATTGGATGGATGACCATCATACACAATACCAGTTCTGTTTGGGAGAGAGGTTGGAGGGATGAAAGTTAAGCAACACTGCGCTGGGTCAGGTATTGGATGGGTGGCCATCATACACATGACCAGTTCTGTTCGGGAGAGAGGTTGGAGGGATGAAAGTTAGTACAGCAACTTCACTCGCTGTGCTTATCAACCTCTCGACAGCATGGATTTGTGGAGGAATCCTGTTGTTCGCGTTGTACCGTCCTTCGGGAGAGACGTTAAGCCGGTGGTCCTCTTAGTGCTTTTCACCAGGAGTAGGCTACTTACCGGCACTGGGTATTCCCTCCTCCCTTCTAGGCTACGTTATGTTCATCATCATCCACTCATACATCGATGCCATTAGACCAGTGCCACATGGCATGTTGTCAAAACAGTGCTATGTTGAGCCCCACGAATCAATTAACTAGGTTCGAGAGAAGTGTCAGTGTTAGCATGCCTGGTTGGTTGGGAGTACAGCTTATTTACCAGGCCCGTGCAGTGCGCGCAGAAAGTTGGCTTGAAGTAGGTCGTCTCGTGGAAGTCATGCTTGAAGCCGCTCTTGAGTGCGTGGCAGTTGGCGCTAATGAAGTACTTCTTCATCTCCTCCTGGCTTATCATCCCGTCGCTGCAATAAACAATCAAGATACAAATGTGTAATTTGAGTTTTACAATTCTGACTGTCTATATATCATGTATGTGATCACATGGACAATAAACGAATAAATAAATGAAATAAATATGTCCCGGTTCATAGGATCCTGATAGGGTTGATGGGGCCATGATGTCGAGGGTTGATGGAATCCTGATGTCGAGGGTTTGTGTTTACTCACTGGTCCGCGTCGAGCACGCCGAACGCCGCAATGAACGGAAAGTTCCCAGCGACCGCGTGGAACTCGGTGTGAGAGATGCAGCCGTCGCCATCGGTATCGTAGTTCTTGAAGACGGCTTCGACCATCGCGTTCACGTGCTTGGCAATTGTTGCCGGATGCAGCGGAGGGGACGGCGTCGAGGCCCACTCGGCGAACACCACCGATTGTGTCGGCGAACTCTGCTGCAAGTCGTGAGGTTTCAATGAAATTGCTCGCTATTTCGAGCGGTAGCCGGGGCAACCGTATTTAACAAACATCCTGAGTAAGACTCAAAAACCCAAAATGTGATGGGAAACTTTTCAAAACCTAACTACAAGAGTTTTTAATGAAAAACACTTTTAACGTCCCAGGGAAATTCACTGCAGTGAAACCAGAATAAGCAATTTTAATCTTGCAGCGTTTTAGCTACACTTTCAAAACTAGGAGGAGGTTTCTCTCCCACATCTGGTTGGGGTATGTAATAACGAATGTTGGAATTTCATTTTGAAATCCCTGATCGTGTTGGTGAGGCTCGAATGGAGATGTTGGACTCACCGAGCTGCACGATCGAGGCTCCCTGGACAGCGACAGCTCGTAGATTTCCTCCTCCGTGTAAGCCAAGTCCAGTGAGAGCTGGAGACAAAACAAGGCGCATTTCAGCACAAACCCAGGTCTACAAGATTGTGTGGTGTTTAACGACGCACTATATTGACGACGGGCCATGTGGCACTGGTCTAATGGTGTCGGTGAATGAATGGATGATTATGAACCTAAAATAGCCTAGAAGTGACGGTGTTGGCACGTAGCGTACTCCTGTCGAAGAGCACCAAGGGGACCACCGGCTTAACGTCCTTTCCAAATGACGGTACAACGCGAACAACAGGATTCCTTCACAAATCCTTGCTGTCAAGAGGTTGATAAGCAAGGCGAGTGAAGTTGCTGTACTAACTTTCATCCCTCCAGCCTCTCTCCCGAACAGAACTGGTCATGTGTATGATGGTCACCCATCCAATACCTGACCCAGCGCAGTGTTGCTTAACTTTCATCCCTCCAACCTCTCTCCCGAACAGAACTGGTCATGTGTATGATGGTCACCCATCCAATACCTGACCCAGCGCAGTGTTGCTTAACTTTAGGTCTACAACAGCCAGCCTCTGATGGTAAGTTCATTGCAACGTTACCCTGAGCGTGTTGACTACGTCCACGTTGGCGTCCACGCACGGCGCCGACATCTGCAGCTCCTCGAGCTCCTCGAAGACAACTGCCATCTGCGCCATCTTGCGTACGTTGAGCATGCCGCGGTCTAACGTATCGGGCAAAGCGACGTGGAGACAGGTCAAGTCTTTGAGATGCAGACCTCTGAAACAACAAACCAGGGTCAGGACAGGTCAGGCTAGTTTAGGTTAACACATTGTCACCTACTTTTGTCCGTTATAAATGATAAAAAACCACAAAAACTAAAGTTGAAACTTGAAAGTAATTCAAATAATTCTCCATTTGAGTGAACTCAAAACCAGGGACTCTCAAGATGGCTTTTAAGTATCTCCATGGTAACCGCTATACGAACGAACGGTTTGTCGTGTTGGAAACACCGGTTCTCATGAGATCACCGAAATTAAGCAGCACTGCGCTGGGTCAGGTATTGGATGGGTGACCATCATACACATGACCAGTTCTGTTTGGGAGAGAGGTTGGAGGGATGAAAGTTAAGCAACACTGCGCTGGGTCAGGTATTGGATGGGTGACCATCATACACATGACCAGTTCTGTTCGGGAGAGAGGTTGGAGGGATGAAAGTTAAGCAACACTGCACTGGGTCAGGTATTGGATGGGTGACCATCATACACATGACCAGTTCTGTTTGAGAGAGGTTGGAGGGATGAAAGTTAAGCAACACTGCGCTGGGTCAGGTATTGGATGGGTGACCATCATACACATGATCAGTTCTGTTCGGGAGAGAGGTTGGAGGGATGAAAGTTAGTACAGCAACTTCACTCGCCTTGCTTATCAACCTCTCGACAGCATGGATTTGTGGAGGAATCCTGTTGTTCGCGTTGTACCGTCCTTCGGAAGGAACGTTAACCCGGTGGTCCCCTTGGTGCTCCTCAACAGGAGTAGGCTACGTGCCGGCACCGGGTTTCCCCTCCTCCCTTCTAGACTAGGTTAGGTCCATCATCATCCACTCATTTACCGACGCCATTAGACCAGTGCCACATGGAGCGTTGTCAAACAGTGCGTCGTTAAACAACACAAATCAATCAATCACAAAAACTTGCAATAGCACAGCCTCTTTGAGTCAACTCAAATGGCAACCGCTATCCGTGATATTTTAGATCAGCGGGGCAGTGGCACTCACAAGATAGGGATCTTAAATCCCGTGGCTGCAGCAAGCGCCCGACGGTAGTTGCCGAAGTTGTTTGCCGAAGACAAGAGGTCCGTGAGGTCTGCCAGATCTCGGCGGCTGGTCGAAGATAGGCACGCCATGGTCTTGGAGAGTCGAGACACAGCGCTGTGGTCCACGCTTCCCACCACAGCCATCAGCGAGTTAAAGTTCTGAAGCTCCAGCAGTTTCTGCGCAAACATCGAGTTTCTGTTAGCACTTTAAACATCGTACTGGCCAACCCCTGGACTGGACACAGCCTCTTGGTTCTTCTCATTTGAGATCTGTCATTCTCATCGAATACACTAAAATCGTCTCAAAAGGCATGTGTTCAAGTAGCTCAATTGGTTAGAGCAACACCCGCGACAGGTGGAGATCGAGGTTCAAGAAGCTCAATTGGTTAGAGCAACACCCGCGACAGGTGGAGATTGGGGTCCAAGTAGCTCAATTGGTTAGAGCAACAACCGCGACAGGTGGTGATCGGGGTCCAAGTAGCTCAATTGGTTAGAGCAACACTCGCGACAGGTGGAGATTGGGGTCCAAGTAGCTCAATTGGTTAGACCAACACCTGTGACAGGTGGAGATCGGGGTCCAAGTAGCTCAATTGGTTAGAGCAACACCCGCGACAGGTGAAGATCGGGGTCCAAGTAGCTCAATTGGTTAGAGCAACACCCGCAACAGGTGAAGATCGGGGTCCAAGTAGCTCAATTGGTTAGACCAACACCTGTGACAGGTGGAGATCTGGGTTCGAGTCCCCGTTTGGGCATCAATTTTTGAGACGGTTATAGTGCTCATAATAATAAAATACCCCGCGCATTGCAAGCGTTTGCAATTTAAATAGGATTTCAAATGGGTAGCTGTCTTGTTACCTGAGCAACAGCGACAAACTTTGAGATAACGTCGGCTCGTTGTTGTGGGGCGGAATGGCTGAGCACCAAGCATTGGATCCACTGCGTTAGGCCGTTGAAAAGTGCGACCGACTGGCCGAGGCGTGGAGTCTCTGACAGCGAGCCGCTGGAAGCGTAGCGACGGTACTCCTGGAACTAAACAGCGTCCAGAACATGCGTCAGCATTGTCTGGAATACAAGCCAGGTGGCGACTCAGGCGTGCATCTCAAATAGCATGGATAGAGCTTGGGATCCAGCCAGCTGATCTCAAATAACCTGGATAGAGCATAGGATCCAGTCAGCTGATCTCAAATAACCTGGATAGAGCATAGGATCCAGCCTGCTGATCTCAAATAACATGGATAGAGCATAGGATCCAGCCAGCTGATCTCAAATAACCTGGATAGAGCATAGGATCCAGCCAGCTGATCTCAAATAACCTGGATAGAGCATAGGATCCAGCCAGCTGATCTCAAATAACCTGGATAGAGCATAGGATCCAGTCAGCTGATCTCAAATAACCTGGATAGAGCATAGGATCCAGCCAGCTGATCTCAAATAACCTGGATAGAGCATAGGATCCAGTCAGCTGATCTCAAATAACCTGGATAGAGCATAGGATCCAGCCAGCTGATCTCAAATAACCTGGATAGAGCATAGGATCCAGCCAGTTGCTCTCAAATAACCTAGATAGAGCATAGGATCCAGCCAGCTGATCTCAAATAACCTAGATAGAGCATAGGATCCAGTCAGCTGATCTCAAATAACCTGGATAGAGCATAGGATCCAGTCAGCTGTGAGCAACAGGTATTAGTCCCGAAATCCGAGCTGTCCCTAAGATTTCAATGCTAATTTTAGATTTTTTGAAAGACATTTTGAACCAATTTTGTCCATTCAAGTAGTGAAAACTACAAATGCCACAAAAACTACCGATGAAATTACTTAAATTAACACAGACTCTTAGATATCATTCAAACCAGGGACTCTCAAGATGGCGGCCTTGGCTTCAAAGTCTCTCCATGGCAACCACCATCTTAGCTACTGACCGCTATGCGCCTAATGAGCCGGTGCTCGAGGAATGAGATGTGTGAAGCGAGCTCCATGGGCTCCAGCTGGTTCAGAACCAAGGACACCTGGCCATGTGCGACTGCGCCATTGACGCTGCGCACCGACGGGTGGCGCAGCCAGTCGAAGGCTGGGACCTGCGACATGTCGATATGCCGCGCCTGCGCACTAGGCAGCGCGTCTTGGAAGTCACGCAGCCGCGCAGCGAGCTCGCTGTCTGGGGTGAACTGCATGGGAAACTCGGCGATCCAAAACCTGACACGGACAGAGCATGTTATAGGATGACCACTTTCCTATCCCTGGCTACCCCATGTTATTCCCCTATCCCTGACTACCCTATGTTATTCCCCTATCCCTGACTACCCCATGTTATTCCCCTATCACAGACTACCCCATGTTATTCCCCTATCCCTGGCTACCCCATGTTATTCCCCTATCCCTGACTACCCCATGTTATTCCCCTATCCCTGGCTACCCCATGTTATTCCCCTATCCCTAGCTACCCCATGTTATTCCCCTATCCCTGGCTACCCCATGTTATTCCCCTATCCCTGACTACCCCATGTTATTCCCCTATCCCTGGCTACCCCATGTTATTCCCCTATCCCTGACTACCCCATGTTATTCCCCTATCCCTGGCTACCCCATGTTATTCCCCTATCCCTGACTACCCCATGTTATTCCCCTATCCCTAGCTACCCCATGTTATTCCCCTATCCCTAGCTACCCCATGTTATTCCCCTATCCCTGACTACCCCATGTTATTCCCCTATCCCTGACTACCCCATGTTATTCCCCTATCCCTGGCTACCCCATGTTATTCCCCTATCCCTGACTACCCCATGTTATTCCCCTATCCCTGACTACCCCATGTTATTCCCCTATCCCTGGCTACCCCATGTTATTCCCCTATCCCTGACTACCCCATGTTATTCCCCTATCACAGACTACCCCATGTTATTCTCCTATCCCTGGCTACCCCATGTTATTCCCCTATCCCTGGCTACCCCATGTTATTCCCCTATCCCTGACTACCCCATGTTATTCCCTTATCCCTGACTACCCCATGTTATTCCCCTATCACAGACTACCCCATGTTATTCCCCTATCACGACTACCCCATGTTATTCCCCTATCCCTGACTACCCCATGTTATTCCCCTATCACAGACTACCCCATGTTATTCTCCTATCCCTGGCTACCCCATGTTATTCCCCTATCCCTGACTACCCCATGTTATTCCCCTATCCCTGGCTACCCCATGTTATTCCCCTATCCCTGACTACCCCATGTTATTCCCCTATCCCTGACTACCCCATGTTATTCCCATATCCCTGACTACCCCATGTTATTCCCCTATCCTTGGCTACCCCATGTTATTCCCCTATCCCTGACTACCCCATGTTATTCCCCTATCCCTGGCTACCCCATGTTATTCCCCTATCCCAGTCTACCCCATGTTATTCCCCTATCCTTGGCTACCCCATGTTATTCCCCTATCCCTGACTACCCCATGTTATTCCCCTATCCCTGGCTACCCCATGTTATTCCCCTATCCCTGTCTACCCCATGTTATTCCCCTATCCCTGGCTACCCCATGTTATTCCCCTATCCCTGTCTACCCCATGTTATTTCCCTATCCCTGTCTACCCCATGTTATTCCCCTATCCCTGTCTACCCCATGTTATTCCCCTATCCCTGGCTACCCCATGTTATTCCCCTATCCCTAGCTACCCCATGTTATTCCCCTATCCCTGATTCCCCCATGTTATTCCCCTATCCCTGACTACCCCATGTTATTCCCCTATCCCTGGCTACCCCATGTTATTCCCCTATCCCTGGCTACCCCATGTTATTCCCCTGTCCCTGGTATTTATTGCCCCTTTACCTGATCGCATGACAGATTCTCGTTTGAAGCTGCGCGCCTGCGCACGTGACCAACGCACAGCCAACTGCGCAGTGTGCGGTCTCGTGCGCAGCTCGGTGCTGCGCAATGAAGAGCGCTGCGAGCGCCGGCGACGAAGTGAACCAGCGATGCATGAGAAACACGACTGAGGGTAGGCGACCTTGCTGCGCACGCAGCTTACCCTCGTTGTCTGCAAGCAGGAGCGTCGGGTTCGAGCCTCGTTACGTCATTACATCATGCGACGTCATAAGTCGCCGGTGCTCACCAAATGAAGCGACGACAAACTTGACGAGCGTCGGAAGCGTCGCGGCGCGCACCGTAACTTCGTGCGCAGGCGCATCCTCGAGCAGGAAGTCGTCAGGTGAGACGCCATCAGGCACCGCGGTGACGTCGTCGGCGCCCGTCCTCGCTACGACATACCGCCGAAGTTAAGCAACACTGCGCTGGGTCAGGTATTGGATGGGTGACCACCGAACGGTTTGGCGTGTTGGAAACACCGGTCCTCGTGAGATCACCGAAGTTAAGCAACACTGAACTGGGTCAGGTATTGGATGGGTGACCACCGAACGGTTTGGCGTGTTGGAAACACCGGTCCTCGTGAGATCACCGAAGTTAAGCAACACTGCGCTGGGTAAGGTATTGGATGGGTGACAATTGAACGGTTTGTCGTGTCGGAAACACCGGGCCTCGGCAAGGCAGGGCAAGGCATGGCAGGACAGGGCAGGAAAATGTAGGACATGGCAAGGCAGAGCAAAACAAGACAAGGCAGGAGATTGCAGGGCAAGGCAAGAGTGGAGATTTTTTTAACTCACCAACGAGTTTGGATTGTGTAGTATTCGAACCAGGCATCTTACAGCATCAGACTCCACGACTCCAGCTCACATCGCCGCCGTCCTCCAGCGAGGACAGACCTGCAAATCAAACGACTTTCAAACACGACCCTCTCAGGATTGGAAGTCTCGCGGGTCAACTGACAGTCGCCTCGCACGGCAGACTTGATCCCGCCAGTGCGTACATCACACGTTATGTTTACACAGCTGTGACGCATTGTGTGCCATCTGTCGTGTCGTTATAAAGATCTTCCAGCGACTTCACCCAGCTCTGAGTAGCGTCCAGACCACGCTGCTATCACCACGAACCAGTTGTGACGTTGTCTACAGGTCCCAGTGACTTCACCCTGCTCTGAATAGCGTCCAGACCACGCTGCTATCACCACGAACCAGTTGTGACGTTGTCTACAGGTCCCAGCGACTTTACCCTGCTCTGAGTAGCGTCCAGACCACGCTGCTATCACCACGAACCAGTTGTGACGTTGTCTACAGGTCCCAGTGACTTCACCCTGCTCTGAGTCGCGTCCAGACCACGCTGCTATCACCACGAACCAGTTGTGACGTTGTCTACAGGTCCCAGTGACTTCACCCTGCTCTGAGTCGCGTCCAGACCACGCTGCTATCACCACGAACCAGTTGTGACGTTGTCTACAGGTCCCAGTGACTTCACCCTGCTCTGAGTAGCGTCCAGACCACGCTGCTATCACCACGAACCAGTTGTGACGTTGTCTACAGGTCCCAGTGACTGCACCCTGCTCTGAGTCGCGTCCAGACCACGCTGCTATCACCACGAACCAGTTGTGACGTTGTCTACAGGTCCCAGTGACTTCACCCTGCTCTGAGTAGCGTCCAGACCACGCTGCTATCACCACGAACCAGTTGTGACGTTGTCTACAGGTCCCAGTGACTTCACCCTGCTCTGAGTAGCGTCCAGACCACGCTGCTATCACCACGAACCAGTTGTGACGTTGTCTACAGGTCCCAGTGACTTCACCCTGCTCTGAGTCGCGTCCAGACCACGCTGCTATCACCACGAACCAGTTGTGACGTTGTCTACAGGTCCCAGTGACTTCACCCTGCTCTGAGTCGCGTCCAGACCACGCTGCTATCACCACGAACCAGTTGTGACGTTGTCTACAGGTCCCAGTGACTTCACCCTGCTCTGAGTAGCGTCCAGACCACGCTGCTATCACCACGAACCAGTTGTGACGTTGTCTACAGGTCCCAGTGACTGCACCCTGCTCTGAGTCGCGTCCAGACCACGCTGCTATCACCACGAACCAGTTGTGACGTTGTCTACAGGTCCCAGTGACTTCACCCTGCTCTGAGTAGCGTCCAGACCACGCTGCTATCACCACGAACCAGTTGTGACGTTGTCTACAGGTCCCAGTGACTTCACCCTGCTCTGAGTCGCGTCCAGACCACGCTGCTATCACCACGAACCAGTTGTGACGTTGTCTACAGGTCCCAGTGACTTCACCCTGCTCTGAGTAGCGTCCAGACCACGCTGCTATCACCACGAACCAGTTGTGACGTTGTCTACAGGTCCCAGTGACTTCACCCTGCTCTGAGTCGCGTCCAGACCACGCTGCTATCACCACGAACCAGTTGTGACGTTGTCTACAGGTCCCAGTGACTTCACCCTGCTCTGAGTCGCGTCCAGACCACGCTGCTATCACCACGAACCAGTTGTGACGTTGTCTACAGGTCCCAGTGACTTCACCCTGCTCTGAGTCGCGTCCAGACCACGCTGCTATCACCACGAACCAGTTGTGACGTTGTCTACAGGTCCCAGTGACTTCACTCTGCTCTGAGTCGCGTCCAGACCACGCTGCTATCACCACGAACCAGTTGTGACGTTGTCTACAGGTCCCAGTGACTTCACCCTGCTCTGAGTAGCGTCCAGACCACGCTGCTATCACCACGAACCAGTTGTGACGTTGTCTACAGGTCCCAGTGACTTCACCCTGCTCTGAGTCGCGTCCAGACCACGCTGCTATCACCACGAACCAGTTGTGACGTTGTCTACAGGTCCCAGTGACTTCACCCTGCTCTGAGTCGCGTCCAGACCACGCTGCTATCACCACGAACCAGTTGTGACGTTGTCTACAGGTCCCAGTGACTTCACCCTGCTCTGAGTCGCGTCCAGACCACGCTGCTATCACCACGAACCAGTTGTGACGTTGTCTACAGGTCCCAGTGACTTCACCCTGCTCTGAGTCGCGTCCAGACCACGCTGCTATCACCACGAACCAGTTGTGACGTTGTCTACAGGTCCCAGCGACTTCACCCTGCTCTGAGTCGCGTCCAGACCACGCTGCTATCACCACGAACCAGTTGTGACGTTGTCTACAGGTCCCAGTGACTTCACCCTGCTCTGAGTAGCGTCCAGACCACGCTGCTATCACCACGAACCAGTTGTGACGTTGTCTACAGGTCCCAGCGACTTTACTCTCCTCTAAGTCGCGTCCAGACCACGCTGCTATCACCACGACCGACGGTACTTTCCTTAGCGTAGCGATAAGGACGCCGCGCTCGTTACAACGTCGTCGTTATCACCGATAGTCATCTTAGTGGTGATGAACGACGCCACTTGCATGGTCCCAGTTCCCAAGACATTAGCATTTCTGCCTGGCACGCTGGGTTTTTTCACTCGCCATGTTTTGAGCTTCCTGGATCGGTTTGACAAGCGGAAATAGGGAGACCGTGACCAGGGAGTCTCTGCCTACCTGAATTAGACAAACAATAGTGTGTAAACGCACCCCTGAGGAGAGCTGCAACGTGTGACCGTTGCCCGTGACAACGGGCGTGAGCTTTTTGTGCAGACGGATTGTTATCGAGTCGTTAACTCACTGTTAGCTGTTAGACGTCACCGCCTTGGACGCCTAGCAACGCTATCGGTCGGTAGAGAATGGCAAGCGAGTGGACGGGCTCTCAGCGGCCGTGCCTCGCCGGGGCCATTCCGCTAATTGTCGCGGTCGCTAATAATAGCGCCACCTAACGCGCACACGACACCTTGGTTCGACCCCCGAGCAGCGTGCAGACTAACGATTGTGTCGACGGTTTCCTTGCGATAACGCCGACGGCGGCTGATGCCCCGTGTTGGCCACGCAACACGCGACACACGAATGACGCGCACGAGTGTATACCCGTGCATGGCGCAGGCGCTGGAGCGGCGGTCGATGTTGGTTTGGTCTACAGTTGGGGTTGTCTTCACTTGCACTCGACGAGCAATTATCGGGAAACGAGGCTGAGTGTGTACAGCCTGGTTTTGGTTACTTTGTACTTGAATCACTCGCTGTCAGAACAAAACTGGATGGTGAAATCCTATCAA
Source organism: Protonemura montana (assembly GCA_947568835.1). Lineage (NCBI taxonomy): Eukaryota > Metazoa > Arthropoda > Insecta > Plecoptera > Nemouridae > Protonemura > Protonemura montana. The sequence goes on from OX387605.1 coordinate 25,866,625, forward strand.
ACCTAGAACGGCAGGAATTTTATTTCAGGTTTATTTTAGATCTACAGTTAGCGGGAGTGTGAAGTATTTATTTCACGTGCTCTAGGGTTCTAATTGTCTAACAGACAATACAAAATTGTAAATCGGGATCTCAATTCATTCACAAAACACTTCTAAACACGCAGTGCCAACAATTACTGTACTGTTATTTTCTAGTAGAACAAATAATAGAACTGGTGACTCAGAATATGATATTTTATTTATAATATCATTCACATGATTTTCAAATTCGTTTCTTCTTGTATTAGGTTCGTACATATTTTAGAAGTAAAAATTCCCCGCGCAAAGTTGACCAATCGTAACATGTGACATTTCTAGGTTAAGAGACCCACAACCTTTGCCTGAACTTGGCCGCAACACCTGTAGACTGAAGCGGCGCCTTTTCACACGGCTTTGCTGGAGGAGATAGGATTCAGATAAAGATCGGTCTTTAGAGTTGACGGCAATTTTCTTTACACTCTAATTATCAAAGGATTCGCCGACATGGATTTTCCCAACCCGTGGGATGATATCGAAGAAGGAGAAGAGGAGAACGAGTACATGTACGGTGGGCGCGATGGATTGATTTTCTTGGTCGATGCCGGCGAACCAATGTTTGAGAAGAAACAGGATTGTGATGATCAAAGTCCATTTGAAACTAGCATGGAGGTAAGTTTGGAGACAATTTAAGAGGGAAAAGATATCATTCTTGAACCGACCAGGTGCATAGAAACATTCTTGGTGCAGTGCTAATTTTGCAATTACTTGAACACAAAATGAACGCAATGTAAAGATTTATGTGCTTCTGTGTTTCAGTGCTGCAAATCTTTCATGCTCAGCAAGATAATTAGCTCAGACCGGGATGTGATGTCAATAGTCCTGTTTGGAACGGACAAGACCGCCAACGAGCTCAGTGCGCCTAATATCACGACGATGCAGAATCTGTCTGAACCCAGTGCTTCGAAAATAAAGCAGCTAGAGACAATGCTTGAACGTGAGTGCCCACCCTTTGAAATAATGCAGCACATTTGCCTACTTATCCAAACAACTTGTAATCTAACTTAAAATTGGCACCAATTAGCAATATCACAGTGTAATAATTAGCTGGTGATAAGGACGAGGTGATGACTGTACTCGTTTGTTTCTTATCATTACAGCCGGTGGTTTGGATATTTTTGTGCGCGACCTTGGCCACTCAACCGACTTTGCCTTATCGGACGCACTGTGGCTCTGCCAAAGCATTTTTGCAACTAGGTATGATACTTATTTGAAATCTGAATTAAATTGCTAACGTTTACAATGCGCGGTGCATTTTATAATTATGAACACCACTTTAGCATGTTAAAAATGTATGCCCAAACGGGGACTCGAATCCCGATCTCCACCTGTCCGGTGTTGCTTTAACCAATTGAGCTACTTGGACCCCGATCTACACCTGTCCCAGGTGTTGCACTAACCAATTGAGCTACTTGGACCCCGATCTCCACCTGTCGTGGGTGTTGCTCTAACCCTTTGAGCTACTTAAACCCCGATGTCCACGTATCGCAGGTGTTGCTATTACTAATTGAGCTACTTGGACACATGCTTTTTGGCACAAAATTTAGTGTATTTGATGAGAATAATAAGAATGTGAGTACTAACAGCTTCTTGGTTCAGCTCCTTAGAGATCCCTCATTCGCAAAGTATCAAGTTACCTAAACTTTCTTTTCCTAGTATCGATCTCATCTCCCATGTGAAGGTGTGACGTTGTCGTGATTGCAGCCCCCACCGCTTGGGTAGCCAACGGGTGCTGCTGATGACATGTACGAGTGTTCCGCACCCTGGAGACCTTGCAAGGCGGCGCCAGGCGATGGTTCGAGCTGCCGACTTGGCGCAAGCTGGCGTAGAACTTGAGCTGCTGCACATGGGTACCACCTTCGACACCCAGCCATTCTATCAGGTGGGACCTGACGTAGCTTCACACTTCACTGGCTAGGTAGCACCTCTCCCAAACGTAACCTCAAACGCTAATGTTGCATGTTCAGCTGTTGTATGCGGCCATCTAAAGCGCAGTTAGTTAAGCATTTAGTGTTTTCTCTCTAACTTCAACCGGATGGTTCGGCGTGTTTGAAACACTGGTCCTCGTGAGATCACCGAAGTTAAGCAACGCTGCCCTGAGTCAGGTATTGGATGGGTGACCATCATACACATGACCAGTTCTGTTTGGGAAAGAGGTTGGGGGATGAAAGTTCAGCAACACTGCGCTGGGTCAGGTATTGGATGGGTGACCATCATACACATGACCAGTTCTGTTCGGGAGAGAGGTTGGAGGGATGAAAGTTAAGCAACACTGCGCTGGGTCAGGTATTGGATGGGTGACCATCATACACATGACCAGTTCTGTTCGGGAGAGAGGTTGGAGGGATGAAAGTTAGTACAGCAACTTCACTTGCCTTGCTCATCAACCTTTAAACAGCATGGATTTGTGGAGGAATCCTGTTGTTCGTGTTGTACCGTCCTTCGGAAGGGACATTAAGCCGGTGGTCCCCTTGGTGCTCTTCAACAGAAGTAGGCTACGTGCCGGCACCGGGTTTCCCCTCCTCCCTTCTAGGCTAGGTTAGGTTCATCATCACCCACTCATTCACCGACGCCATTAGACCAGTGCCACATGGCACGTTGTCAAAACAGTGCGTCGTTAAACAACATTAATCAATCAATCTCTAACTTGACTAATCTCAACAGATCAAACATGCATCTGTTTTTACTTGCTTCTTTGGGTGCTACCAGCCAATCAACTGTGTCGATTGTACACCTTATCCTCTTTCCAATCTCGACCCTCAGCAATTTTCACCAAAATCAGACAGAAAATTCAGTAAAAAAAACCCGCAAAACCCGTAGTTTACATTATTATTTACAGTATTTTCCTTGTCTAACATATTCTCTTTACTTAGCATTCAAAACTCATTTGAAATAGTTTTTGTTAAAACTATTGCTAAGTTTAGATAAAGTAGACATGAGTCTAAAAGCAATCATAGAGATATTTCCTACCTGAACGCAGTTATCTTCCAGGAGCTGATGTGTCTGGCGCGAGGAGACCCGGACTTGATCCTGCCAAACCCGACTTCACGCATCGAAGAGCTCCTTGAACGCGTCTACCGACTCAACTACCAGAAGCGAGCGTTGTGTCACTTGGACTGGGACTTGGGGGCACAGGGGGCTGTGACCCTAGCCGTCAATCTGTACAATCTTGTGCGGTAAGCTTCCACCAATCGCAGCCATACTTGGGGAAGAATCTTTTTTTTTTATTATCTTCAAACTGATCGCGATCTTTTTTGTATTTCCAGATCTTTTTATTCGATAGCCCAGTTGTTTTTTTTGTTTTTTGTTGTACAACACTTGACAATTGAAATTTGAATGTGGCAAATGGAAATATTTACCATAGCTTTCAGTTTCCTTCAAAGACTTGAAAGCTTTTCCAGAATTCCAAGTGGTTATTAGTTTTACTTTTATTAGTTTTATTATTGCGTACAAATGCTGCCTGGTCTGTCCGCCGTGCCTGTCCACGACCACAACTTTTCTCAAATTGGTTCATCGAGATTCGAGGCCCACTTTCTGCCAAGTTCCACTGACCACTGTCCGTTGTAGACAAAATGCAAGGCATTTTTATTCCTGTTAAGTGTTAACAGACTGTTAAGTGTTAACAGACTGTTAATTTTCTTCTTGTATTATTGGCTATAAGTCAGAGGCATCGTCGCATTGTGTTCCTACTATTTCTATATTAATATTGCACTTCCCAGCACCTATACGTGCTAAAAAATATGTTTTGTTTTCAGAGATCACATGATTTTTTTTTTGAAAACAATCTTTTAAATGAACTTGATCTTTTATTGAAACAAATTTGAATTTGAACGATCACAAACTTCGATCTTTTCAAAAGATTGATTTCGAAACGATCTTCCCCAACTATGAGCACAGCTTCGACCAATAGACCGAGGTCAACGCACTCAAGACCTCGCTTGTTTTGCAGGAAGACCGCGCTGCCGTCGAAATGTCTGCTGGACAGGAACAGCAACGAGCCGGTCACAACTGTGTCGCGGTATTATAACGTTGTGAGTCCCCGTTTTGGAAACACAACCTAACCGCTCTGTTAAGAAAAACTATTTGAAATGGGTTTTGAATGCGAAGTAAAGGGCTACTAAAGGGCTATTAAATGGGAAATTTAGTAGCCCTTTACTTAGCATTCAAAACCCATTTCAAATAGTTTTTCTTAAAACTAGTGCTAAGGATAAATCAAGTAGACTTGAGTCTAAAAACCATCATAACCGCTCTTTTGTTTGTAATGTTTCATTTACCTTGGTACAGCTATCAAATACAAATACATTTTAACAGAAATACCCGCATAATTCTTCCTTTTCAAAATGTTTTTACAATTCTTTCTAAAAATTAAATATTGATTTTGTATTCCAAATTATTCTTCCTAATTCATTATACTTACTCATGCCTTTAGTCAAAGCACTATCATAGAGACTATTTAATTTTACTGATTTAACAAAAATATTTTTCTTATTTCTAGTATCATGACTGTGCACCTTGTCAACAATATTTTTATGAATGAACACAAAACACAATTTAATCTTATTTTCAATAATTAAAAAGTTAAATCTCTTTCTCATAACTGTCGCCGATGCTGTCTATGACGGAATATCTTGCCTTGCCAACGTTGTTCCTGCCACTGACTCTCGTGTTCTGCCCCCAGGATACGGACGAGACAATGTTGCCAGCGGAACTTTGCAAGAGTCAGCTGATTGGAGAGCGTAGAGTGCGTGCCAGATTCGTAAGTGCACCCTCGTTAGCACGGGTCGGAGTCCCTGATCGTGCCTGTTAGTTTGTTCAAAATGTAATTGAAATATTTTTGATCCGTTGGGTGCAGTTTTTTGGGCAGTTCATGGTTTGCCCGGGCAGTTCATCATTTGTCCGCGCAGTCTGTGTCTATTGAGAGTATTTTGCAACATTAACCTTAAGTTCTTAACCCAAATAATCCCAATAATCCCAACTCAAAACCCAAATAATAACAGAACTGGCTGGCAAGGAATCACTTTAACACATTTCAAATGAGGCCAGACATTTAAATGGAAACAAAACTTACTCTGCTAAAATTTAAAGTCTCTTTAGTCGATTTATTTTATATGTGAACTGGCGATGTAACGCATATTTTATAAGATTCTCTCGCAAAGAAAAACGTAATCAAATCTTTGATGCAAAAACTATAGACAGGCTTCAGGCCTATCTATATTCTTTACTTCAGGCCCTTGGTTTGATGGTTTTCTTTTGACAGCTACTGTCATTTGTTTTCGAATTCATCGTCTCGCCTGCCATGAAATTCACCGACTTTCCATAATGCAGTGACCCACAGCAAAAAAAGCGCCAAATTTCAAATACAGATATCGATTTTCAAAAACTTACGAGAACAATAATATAGAAATGAATGGCATAGCCGGCGACCGTGTTAATGTATTAAAGACAAACAATTGTTTACTTCTTGTGGTTGGCATTGCAGGATGAGATACGTGAGCTTTGCTCAATGGTTGGCAAGCCTGGGCTGCGTCTGCTAGGGTTTAAGCCGAGCTCGAAGATGAAGGTTCAACTCCACATCAAACCCTCGGCCTTCTTGTTCCCCGACGAGAAGAACGTCAAGGGTAAGTCAGTTCATCTGTTTGTTTGTTCGCGAGCGGCCAAATATCTGTTCCAATTTGAGCCGAATTTGCAGAGCACGTTGTTGTTCTCTCAACTTGGACCCCCGTGCGCCTTTCAGAATAGTTTCGATATAGTTTAGTTATATAGTATAGTAAAGTTATAGTATAGTTAGAATAGTTTTTCAGATAGTTTTCAGAATAGCTCCAATAGTTTTGAAACTATTCAAAATGAACACAAAATTTTATGTTTTATAAAAACACCTTTTGTAGTTTAAAAAGTTCATACACCTAGTTGTTGATATTTGCAGAAATAGTTTCCATGACAATGAGGATGTTAAAAACTTGTATTTAAGTTGAAGTCATTTCACTATTTCCAATATTACTATTTATATTTAATATTTATAATTTAAAACCCAGGACAATCACATAGTAAATGTGATTGTAAATCAGTTGCCAGTCATAAACCACCAGTAATTCCACCAGTAATTAACAGTAATATCCACATAAGATGTAAGTACTTATTTATGATAATTACAGCAAGGAAATGAGAGGAAAATAAAGTAAAATATATATATATATAGTAATTGAAATAGTTTGTACATTGAAAGTGATGCCAGTATATGTGTTTCTATGTGGGACTGGTCGTGGAGGATCGGTATTCAAGTAGGGAGTAGAAGGGTTTTTGGGTTTAAGGAAGTTTACAAAAATCTTCAAAATCAGTAGAATTTTTAACTAGCATGCCGCTGTTTCTGCTCAGGTAGCAGTCAGCTGTTCTCAGCGTTGCTGGACCGATGCTTGGCACGTGGGGTGGCGCCCCTGTGCTACCTGATCGAACGAGCCAACTCGGCCCCAAAGTTGGTATCCCTGCACGCTCAGGCGGAGTTGCGAAGCCGAGACGGTCTCACCCAGCGCCAACCTGCCGGCTTCCACGTAGTCTACTTACCATACGCTGGTGAGCTCGGGTTGGCGACACTTCGTTGTACAGCACCTTACCGATTCTCATGAGATCACCACAGTTAAGCAACACTGTGCTGAGTCAGGTATTGGATGGGTGACCATCATACACATGACCAGTTCTATTATGGAGAGAGGTTGGAGGGATGAAAGTTAAGCAACACTGCGCTGAGTCAGGTATTGGATGAGTGACCATCATACACATGACCAGTTCTGTTTGGGAGAGAGGTTGGAGGGATGGAAGCTAAGCATCACTGCGCTGGGTCAGGTATTGGATGGGTGACCATCATACACATGACCAGTTCTGTTCGGGAGAGAGGTTGGAGGGATGAAAGTTAAGCAACACTGCGCTGGGTCAGGTATTGGATGGGTGACCATCATACACATGACCAGTTCTGTTTGGGAGAGAGGTTGGATGGATGAAAGTTAGTACAGCAACTTCACTCGCCTTGCTTATCAACCTCTCGACAGCATGGATTTGTTGTTCGCGTTGTACCATCCTTCGGAAGGGACGTTAAGTCGGTGGTCCCCTTGGTGACAACTGGTAGGCTACAGCCGATATTGGGTTTTCTCTCATCCCGTTTAGGCTCAGTTAGGTTCATCATCATCTACTTATTCACCGACGCCTTGAGACGAGTGCCGCATGGCACGTTGTCAAAACAGTGCTATGTTGAGCCCCACGAATCAATCAATCAACTGGCCTGAGTTTCCTCTTGATTTCAGACTCTGTCCGTGAGTTGCCTGCGCCAGACCTGCGTCGCGCTGGCATGCACCAGGTTGCGGTGGCCAGCGCAGCGCTGGAATCCCTGCGCATCCGCTACCGAGCCTCGATGCTGGATAACCCTCGTCTGCAGACGCACTGGGCCAACGTGGAGGCCTTGGCGCTGGGGCACGACACCCCTAGACCCGTCACAGATTACACCTGTAGGCATCTCCTGATGTGATATAGATCTATATGTTAGATAGCTTTGATTTACTAACCTAACCTCACCTAGAATTGGCCACTGTCGTATGAAAGTGAATTTCAATATTTCTCGTAGGTTACTAGCTTTTGAATATTTTCATGATCAAAAGATCTCTATCAATGTTTACTTCAACAATTGATATACACGTAACGATAATCAAAAGCGAGTAACCTACGAGAGTTATCGAAATTAAATTTCATATGACAGTGGCTCCACTTCGTGATGTTCCGGTACTCTGCATTTTTGTCGGTAAGGTAGTCATTTGGCGGCCATCTTTCACGCAGAAACTGTAACATTAACGTTCTGTCTCTACCTAGAACCTACACCTAGAATTGGCATGACACCATCTCTTAGGTCTGGGGGCCCTGACTTACTTTCAATTCATCTTTATGAATGTTTACCTCAACGATTGATTAACATGCATTGATGACATGCAGTCAATCAGCTGCAAGCTTCATCTGGTGGCACCTACTGTTTCAATTGTTGCTAAGTGGTTTGCTGGGCAGAAAGGTTAACGTTGACAACCTAACCTACACACTTAACAGTAGCGTGTATGCTCCCATTTTACAATCCCAGTTAAAATAGCCAGGGGCCGATTTCTCAAATGCCACATAGGGGTGATTTTAACCGGCGCAGTAATTTGCTTTAAAACGATGATATTTTAATAATTGCAAACCAAGCAACTATGACAACACACGAAGAACAAGAAAAAATCAGTTTTTAACAATGTGTTTGCTTCGAAACGGAATATTTGGTGACTTGGAAATACAAACAAAATATCAATGTGACTTCTTGCTTTGACCTCCAAATGACAGTTTAAAAGTTAAACCCCGATCCTTTGAGGTTCAAATATTAAACGGTGATTTGGACAGAGAGAAAATAGTGACAGTTGCTAAATAATTTTTATTTTTTATGTTACAGGACAAAGCCTTCCTGATTTACCACTGAATTAAAATTAAAATATTTTTTGTGTATTTATCTAAAGTTCTAAACACACTCTTTAAAATCTTTCAAAATGTCGGCTTAGCGAGGAAAAATCGATCCAGCCCTGAAACCTGCCTTAAACGCCCGTTTAAGCAAGATTTAAAAGACGTTTGTGAAATCGGCTCTCGATGGGCCAAGCGAGCTACGACTTAAGCATATTTGATGAGATTGGGAGCCCAGCACACTTGTGACTCTCGACTGTTCCCTTCCAGTGCCAGACCACGATGTGATGTCCAGGAGACTCGGCAACAATGCGGCTGAATTCCTCTCCGCGGTCTACCCGGCAGATTACAATCCTACCCAGGCGCTAGGGCGTGTCCGACCCGTAAAGAGGGAAGGCGACGGCAGCTCAGGGCCTCCAACCAAGGTTCCCAACATAACCGTAGATCACTCTTATGTGGTAGACCTTCACAGGCAAGGCAAGGTAGGTAACAAACCGAATTACTAGGAATATTAATATCCTTTCAAAATCATGTGCCTGATCTCCACCTTGCAGGTGTCATTCTCATCAAATGCACTAAAATCTCGTCAAAAATTGATGATCATGCCGTTTGGTTTTTGCTTTCAGCTTGCCCAGCTCAATGTTACCCAGCTGAAGGGATACCTTGATGGCGAAAAAGTGGTTTACCAAAAGAAAACAGCAAAGAAGGCTGATTTGATTGAATATGTGATAGCTTACTTGAAATAAGTCAGATCTTAGTTTTGTCACTTTTTTTAGAGATGAAAACAGTAATTTCTATTTGATTATGTTCCAGCTGCATGTGCCAGTTGTGATTCTGGTAAAAATGTCAGCTTTATTAATCAGTTTTTTTGCAAATCGCTGAATTCACAGTTGTACTGTCAGAAGTGCATAACAAGTTTGCATATTACACCGGTGACTTGAATTTCTTGTTAGTATTAGAAGGCAGGTTGTTGGTGAATTCCATATTTGTTTAATTAAAAGTTAGCTTAAAATGTGTGTTTTTCTCTTGGCTTTTCACTATTAGTGGTAAGGTTGATAGGATGCGTACGAAGCGAAAATTAAGTCCTTGATTCATGGGCTAGGCTCACACTGTAAATTTTACAATTTTCTATTTAGAAGTTTAGGTCACTTAATGTTAGAATCTAATTGATAATTGTAGAAGGTGTTTTATACTGACTTAATTGAACAGAAAGTCGGAGTAGTTTAAGTTTAGTGGGCAACCATCCAGCTGGTTAGGTTGGTGTTGGGTTGGTGTACCTGGCCACGGCAGACTGCTCGTCTCGATCCTCCATTTGTTTTTGCTCGGGGGAGACAGTGATCGGTTGGTGACTGGCTGATCATTTGATGGCGTCAATGCTTACCTTATCGTCGCGGAGTTTACCGCGGAATGTACTTAAGATATCGTCTGAAGTACTCAAGGCTGAATCATCACAGGTAGGCTTGTCAATTATTGGTAAACCGATTTTCTGCAATGCTCGATACTCGTTTGAGGAAGTGGCCATCATTGGGGGTGTGCCAAGAAAACCGAGGAATCTACTTTGTACATGACTACCTACAGTATTTCCTTTTGAATATCTTTCATTGATCTTGCTGTAGGTAGAAGCTCCCATGTGGAGTGTAATAACTCATGTCTACTCTGTTTCTGTGGGCTGTTTTAACATTCCGTCATATATGGCCTGATGACTACTGTCAAAATGCTCGTGTCTTTGCACCCCACACATTTATTTGGGGTTAACTCCTAGAAATATTAGTAGCAAAAATCCACATTTTCTCAATAAATAGTGGGATAATTCTTCGTTTTATTTCACCTGCACGGTAGTAGGTACTCATTTTAGTTAAACCATGGACGGGTTGTGAAGGGACCTTTTGTCCAAAGATGGCAAATTTTTCATTTTCTGTTTCTTGGGTTGCTATGTCCCAAGTGGAAATGTGTTGACAGCTTTGTCAACATTTACAAACTTATAATAAATCTTACTCATAATCATTTCCTGCTGGTATCATCTTTACTGAAATTAATACATCCCTTTACACTTTTCCAGGTCACACTTCGAACTCGAACGTTACATCAAGGTGAGATACTTTCGTACCCTATTTATTATACTATCTAGGTATCAACTGAGTTGTTCATACTTAATAATCAGGCAAAATGTATTGCTCGTTGCTGATACATCCATAATAATTTATTCCAGGATGTGCAATCTACAATGCGACTAGGAAACTAAGTAATTCGTCCGTACAATTCAACAGAAACATACATATTCAAACTCAATGGCAACCATCCTCGAGACAATTTCAATCATCGGCAATTCTTCGTGAGTTATTTGGGTTTTGGTATCTAAGTAAGCCTCTATTTATCCAGATTTTATTTGGTTACATTTTGTGTCTGTTTTCCAGGCGAAGAGAAGATCGTAACTGTGCCACAATTTGCTGACTCCATCTCTGAGGGTGATGTGAGGTGGGAGAAAGGTATGACAGGTTTACAGAGTTCTTGAATATATAGGTCAATTAAATGTCACCTTTCAAAGACGGTTTTAAATATTTAAAAGAATAGTAATCCAGCAAATTTACGTGGATAAAGTACCTCATTCAATTAAATCTGTCTTTAAAAAGCCCCATAGATGTACCGATAGTGTCAATTTATTTTCATGTACTCTCGTAAACTTCTTAGTTACTTTGTTCTTCAGCTGTTGGTGACACTGTAAGCGAGGATGAGGTTGTCGTTGAGATAGAGACAGACAAGGTGAGAAATTAGTCAAATTAAGATTGTTAAACGCTCGAAGTTAGATGAAATATCGTAACGGCCGGTCTCATTTGCAGACTTCCATCCCCGTGCCGTCGCCGGGCAGCGGTGTCATCGAAGAGAGGTTCGTGGAGGACGGTGCTACGGTCAAGTATGGACAAAAGCTGTTCCGACTCAAGATTGTCGGTGAGTTTCCTTTCTCTTTCTTGCGAGTCTCATGTCTCTGCTCAGCCGATGTCAAGGCCAAGATTTAATGAGGAACCAGTTGCTATCAGCAAGATCCTCAAAGGTCACGTGATATTCTTATCAGTTGGATTAGTTTCGGTCCAGCATTGCCAAATGGTTACTTTTAACAGTTGAAACTGATATTCTGCAAAGGACTGGTCTGTCAAAGGCTGATTCAAACATTGTACATTCCCAGTTACCAAACATCTCTGTATCGAAGCTCACCTCATTTATTCTGGTGAACTCTTTCCAGCTTTCTACATTACTTTTTCATTCAATAGTTATATTTTCACAGTCAACTTTACTTTCCAATGATTAATTAATTTTGTAATAAAGTGCTGGGATAACAAGAATAAGTTGATTGGGAAAGTAAAGGGAGAGTACAGAACTTACCGAGCGGTGAGTGGCCGACCACTGTTTCGGCTTTTGCATTTATCACCGAGTCTCTTCTCTCCCGTGATAAAGGCAACAGCCGAAACTTAAACAAACAAGTATCCACTATCGCGATCTGCCACTCACCGCTCGGTAAGTTCTGTACTCTCCCTCTACTTTCCTAATGATTGAAGTAGCACCAGCCAATGAGGCCAATGAGGATTCAACTGTAACCAATACTTTTGCAGCTAAACTCACGTAATGAGCTGATGCCATTAGGCTTACTCTAGGTACCACAAAAATTAAGTCTTGTAACTCACAGTAATTTATTAACTATGACAGTGAGTTTTGTTTCATCCAGTCGTTGCCAGGGGTGACTCTACGTGCCACTCTATCGATTGTTCTAGCGGGAGCAGCTGCCCCTGCCAAGAAGGCTGCGGTGCCCGCGCCGGGACCTGCCGCCCCCCAGCAAGCCGCTGCTGCCCCCGCTGCTGCTGCACCCGCTGCTATCCCCTCCACCCTCCCGCCTCCGCCACCACCCAGGCCGGCCGCCCCCATGAGCTCCATGCCAGTGGCAGCCATCCGCCATGCTCAGGTAAACATGTCGGGTTGTCTTGTCGTTACCCAGCCTTGAGCATACATTATGTGTTTTTTATTTTATTCCAACTCGTAGCTGCTCATTAAGAGTCCCTTTCTCTTCGAGTTTCTGCTGCCAGTGGCCAATTATTAATCCTTTAATGGTTGTCCATTATAAATACTTTTTGCACGATTCTGTTATTTAGAAATAAACCCTTTCTTAATTCGAATACAATGGTTGGAGAGCCTTGATCTTCACTTGACACAACTTAGAAACATTAATTTTAAACATGAGTAACGCCTCAAATCAGCATGTCACTTATCGAGATCACCCAATCAGTCCAATTTTCAGGTCGCCCTATCTTAAAAAACCAAGTCTATATTCTAGAAATGTATCTAGTAGTTATGTGCGTGCTACCTCGGGGCTTACGCCATTTTTGTTTAAAAAACAATCTTTTATCTCCATTACGTAAGTTTTTGCAAGCAAATCAGAAAATTACATATTTTTTCACCCGATCAGTCCAATTTTCAGACGTTGCTCATACTTTTAAATCCAAAACAATATTTCTTAGTTGTGCCTGGCAGTTATGTAAGGCTCTCCGAAAAGTTTCACGTCGGGTTTCAAGCCAGTTTGTGAGATAAAAAAATAATTCATCTTGATTTTGGCAATTTGCATTGGAGTGAGAATATCACTCAATCCAATCAGTACTTAATCTGACTGTCACTTTCCAAGTCGCCAATAGTTTTCATATGATCTTCACACTCTTCTTTCACGAACTGTCCAATTGAACACATTTTGTAATTTTACAAACACAAAAATTAATCAAAATTGTTTATCGTCCGGCTTGTGTTGTTTTGTATCAGGCGATCGAAGCGGCCACCGTGAAGCTGCCGCCCGCGGACCCGACAAAGGAGATCTCGGGAACCCGCACCGAGCAGAGGGTGAAGATGAATCGCATGCGCTTGCGTATTGCCGAGAGACTCAAGGAGGCACAGAACACCAACGCCATGTTGACCACCTTCAATGAGGTGGACATGAGGTAAACAACCCAGGCTAGCCATCTTGATTCCTTGCGATTAGGCAGTCTACGGTCTAGGCGAAGTTAAGCAACACTGCGCTGGGTCAGGTATTGGATAGATGACCATCATACACATGACTAGTTCTGTTTGGGAGAGAGGTTGGAGGGATGAAAGTTAAGCAACACTGCGCTGGGTCATGTATTGGATGGGTGACCATCATACACATGACCAGTTCTGTTTGGGAGAGAGGTTGGAGGGATGAAAGTTAGTACAGCAACTTCACTCGCCTTGCTTATCAACCTCTCGACAGCATGGATTTGTGGAGGAATCCTGTTGTTTGCGTTGTACCGTCCTTCGGATTTGACGTTAAGCCGGTGGTCCCCTTGGTGCTCTTCGACAGGAGTAGGCTACGTGCCAATACCAGGTTTACCCTCATCTCTTCTAGGCTAGGTTATGTTCATCATCATCCACTCATTCACCAACGCCATTAGACCAGTGCCACATTGCCCGTTGTCAAAACAGTGCATCGTTAAACACCACAAATAATAATGTCTAAGGTCCAGGCAGTCTGTCTTCAACTCCATGTAATCTATGTTTGACTTGCCTTCAACTAATCTGCTTGCTCCTCGGCAGTGGTTTGATGGAGTTCCGCAAGTCTCACCTCGAGGCGTTCACCAAGAAATACGCTCTGAAGCTGGGCTTCATGTCCGCGTTCGTGAAGGCATCTGCGTACGCCCTGCAGGACCAGCCCGTTGTCAACGCCGTCATCGAGGGCAACGAGATCATCTACAGAGACTACGTCGATATCTCGGTAGCGGTCGCCACGCCTAAGGTATGCAGCGGAGTTCGGCGTGTCCCTAGTTTCATCAGTCAATGAACAGTGAACTTAAAATCTCTGGATCTGTTACAGGGTCTGGTGGTGCCCGTGATCCGCAATGTGGAAGGAATGAACTACGCAGACATCGAGCTAGCGATCAGCGCGCTGGGAGCCAAGGCTCGGGCGGGCCAGCTGGCTGTCGAGGACATGGACGGTGGGACGTTCACAATCAGCAACGGAGGAGTGTTTGGTTCGCTGCTTGGCACGCCCATCATCAACCCGCCGCAGTCGTCTATCCTCGGCATGCACGGCATCTTTGAGCGGCCCATCGCGCTCAAGGGACAGGTGCGTAAAACCTTCAAACCTGGCATTCTGATCAGGAGCTCATAGTCAATATATTCTTGTTATCCCAGCCCTTTGGCACTTTACAAATCAACATATTCTTGTTATCCCAGCACTTTGACACATTACAAATCAACATATTCTTGTTATCCCAGCACTTTGACACATTACAAATCAACATATTCTTGTTATCCCAGCACTTTGACACATTACAAATCAACATATTCTTGTTATCCCAGCACTTTGACACATTACAAATCAACATATTCTTGTTATCCCAGCACTTTGGCACATTACAAATCAACATATTCTTGTTATCCCAGCACTTTGACACATTACAATTCATAGCTTAGGGAAGCAATTATTTTCATTATTATTAGTTACCTATTTATATCTTGTTGACTTGTTGAGTGAACAAACTTTTCAGACTTTTCCTGACAGAGTGGGAATTATATAAATCAAGAATGTTGTAGACAAAGGAATTCACTTCTGGCAAACCAGTTAATTTATTCAGGAATACATTTATTTTGTCTTGCATATACGATCCTGGACTTTGTTGAAAAGTGCCATTTTGTCGGTTCATTTTGGCAAGTAGAGAACAGAATGATGATAAAATTAATCTTTTTGCAACAATTTGAACTTTTTGTCTACAACATACTTGATATCTTGAATTGTAACTTCAGTGGGAAGCTGTATTCGATGCGAAGAGAGAGGCTCACGGCCGCTCGTGTTGCAGGTGGTGATTCGGCCGATGATGTACGTGGCGCTGACTTACGATCACCGGCTGATCGACGGCCGCGAAGCCGTCATGTTCCTGCGCAAGATCAAGGCCGCCGTGGAGGACCCGCGGATAATGCAGCTCGGCCTCTAGGATTGCGCTAGTACTTGGACCGCAGGATGCAATATAGTATTATTGTAGTACTGCCACTTACATTTATGTGGAACGAATATATTATTTATTTTGTTAAAACTTTAGCCTTCCGATTGAGCGCGGACTCGTCAATGGGATTTCTCTTTCAACCGGTCTCGGCGCTTCGATAGCTGTATCCCGGTAACAATTTATTAACAATAAAACATCGTATGGGGAGTGTAGGGTCATATAATGATATTAATTATTTTATTTCTAGCAAGTATTGTATGGTGTTATTTTTGGATGTATTTGTCCTTTCTCTTGAAATTGAAAACTGCCTTGAAAAGGATAATGTGCTGAGTAAATTCCTTACGTTTAATTATTGAGCACTGATATATGTACTACTTGTATAACCTACAGTAAAAGAACTTGCACAACTGGAACAAGTGCAGTCTTTATTGGGTAATGAATCTTCTCAAATATGCGACGAGGAATCAAGTACAACATTTTGCTTATTAATAAACTACATGGCTATTTTTTAGTGTCAATGCCGTTATTTTCTGTTTCCTAGCTTTGTTTGCCAGAGTATCCTCCATTGAGGTGTTTAAAAAACTTCAAATGTTTGATAAAGTCGAGATAGTTGGATTTGTTAGATTTGGATTTGATAGTTTGGATTAGTTCACTTGATTTCAGAAACAACGTATGTGGAGTTACATTACATAAAATTGTTTATAATTATTTTGTAGTTCTACTTTTTTGCCATTATTATTAAGTTCAGCAGTCGAATGCCGCACTAGTTTCTAAATCGCTGCATTATGGATAGTAAGTGAAAATATGTTGGCACTCGTGGATACCTAGGACGAGTAAGCTTACAATCAAGCTATTGGCACCTAGTCAACACACCGCATTCAAAATTGTATCTCGGAAAGTTCTCTTTTGGCATGATACGGTTTTCTTCTGTGGCTCTAGGCTAACTTTTCCTAAACGCTGCTGAGAAACTGCAAGAATTTTAGCAGAGCCGTTCTCTTAATGGCAACGACAGCAAGCTACAAGTCGTTGTTGAGAGTTTTGGAAAAGTGGCCCGTCGATTCTTCCAAGAAAGGAAGGTTAGTGTGCTGCAATGGCTGGTTGCCGATAAAGCATTGGCATTTTTAGTAAAATTATAAACATTTTACCATTTTTCTAGGGATATTGGAGAGTACATTCGACATAGAATCAAACTCGCCTTTGGCAGCAACCAAACTTTTGAAGGGAATGCCGAAGTAGACTGCCAGAATGTCGCAGCAAGTCTTCAAAGGCTAGCCAACAACCAATATGGAAAAGCATACCAGCGAGTGTCTCAGTCTTCGTCCACAGGCCTGACGGCTGAACAGTGTTCTGGTATTCTTTCTTCTGAATTCATGGAATCCGTACATGAGGAAAACCGGAGTTTAGTGTCGAGGCTGTTCGGTAGCAGAAACTAGACTAGATAAACTATTTTCCAGTTGCCTGATTACAATCAAACCTAGTTTAAGCAGTTGGTACTTTGTTTAGTAATTACAAAATGAATAGATTACTAGCACATCTGCAGCGTAAATTATCAACACGGGCTGTAGCATCGCCCAAAGAAGATGTCCTCCATATGCCAGTGATGATAAATGAGGTACTAGACACTTTTCAACCCATGAATGGCCAAGTGTTTGTTGATATGACATTCGGTGCCGGCGGCCACACCCGACGTCTCCTCGAGGCAGCTCCGGACGTGAAAGTTTTTGCATTGGACCGCGATCCTTTGGCTAACTCGCTGGCCTCGGCGCTGGCCACCGAGTTTCCCGGCCAGGTTTTCCCGCTACTTGGGAGGTTCAGCGAGCTCCCCGCTTTGCTGAGAAA
Organism: Protonemura montana; assembly: GCA_947568835.1. Taxonomy (NCBI): domain Eukaryota; kingdom Metazoa; phylum Arthropoda; class Insecta; order Plecoptera; family Nemouridae; genus Protonemura; species Protonemura montana. The sequence goes on from OX387605.1 coordinate 25,883,991, forward strand.
GCATGGGGTGCACCAGTGTTCGGTGGACGGTATGCTCTTGGACCTTGGCTGCTCGTCGATGCAGTTCGACACGGCCGAACGTGGGTTTGCGCTGAGCAAGGACGGTCCTCTGGACATGCGGATGGACGGTCTGCGGTTCCCCAATGCTGCCACCGCGGCCGACGTGCTCGCACGTATCGATGAGCACGACCTGGCTGGCCTGTTAAAGACGTACGGCGAGGAGAAGCAAGCGAAGAAAATCGCTCGTGCTGTGGTCGAGGCCCGGTACACTTTCCGTCGGCTAGAGACGACCTGTGACTTGGTGGAGCTGGTGGCGGCAGCGTGCGGTAACGAGCAGCGGCAGGATCGGCTTCAGCGACCCGCGCACGTTGCCACCAAGACTTTCCAGGCCCTGCGCATCTTCGTCAACAATGAGGTATGGAGATTGCGTTGCTGCAAAGTGGAGTCCCATCACATGGTCTCTCAGCATGAAATCATGTTCATACGGGAAGCTTTGTTGACAGTCCCTATATCACGGACGTGATGTATTCCAAACTGTTTCCCGACAGTATAGTTGTAGCTTATAATTCTTAGCCAGCTTTACAAATGTAAATGTACGTATGATACTATTTAGAAAAAAGTTATGAGACTGTGAATAGTTTTTCAACTTACAATAGTTTTAGCTGGTTTCTCTGTCAACCTGGTTGTGTAGCATACCCCATTCAGGGATGAATCCTGCCAGCAACGGAGCTTTCCATGTACCGCTGCGTGTCTGATGCCGTATCTACTTTCAAAACATTGCGCTGTACGTTCCAGATCAACGAGCTGAACTACGGCATGCTTGTGGCTCACGCCTACTTGAAGTTTGGCGGAAAGCTGGCGACCTTGTCGTTCCACTCACTGGAAGATCGAGTGGTCAAGCGTCACTTGTGCGGCAACGTGATCTCCAACGCTGCCAACCCGCTGCCGCTCAAGTATAGCAACCACTCTCTTGTCTGCGACGACGTGGACGTCGTGGGTCGGCTTCTGGCTCCCGACTGGAAACTCCTTCACAAGCATGTCTTGGTGCCAAGCACAGACGAGGTCGACAGGAATCCTCGAAGCCGCTCGGCCAAGTTCAGAGCTGCGGTCAAGATCGGCTAGCCGAGATCCACCGGGTTTAGTCGGGCACATTCTCTCTAGTCTCTGATGTTGATCCTGTAGAATTTAATAAAATATATAAGAAATTGTTTCTTTGTCTTTGAATGAATGAAAAGTGGGTTACATAGGCATGTTAATATCATGATCATTTTAGGCTTGATAAACTATCTGTGTTTTCTTGTGGCTCGTTCAGTCCAATGTTTCCAGCATCAAAACCTCTCCTGCATCTGTCTTCTCATTTGACAGGAATCGTAAGTTCAGATTGTGTTGCTTAAAGCAAGCTTAAAATTGACAATTCACAAAACTTTTATAATTCTATAGTCATGAATTTACTTGATTTGTTCTAATTAGCCAAGTGCATAAAGTAAAAGTAAAGAACTGAGTTTTGGAAAATGAGAAAAAGGTGGTGGAAATTGGTTTATATTGGAAGAAAAAGATACTCGAAGAAGTCTGCGACAAATATTTGGAAATAACTTTCCGTACAGAATGAAAATCAAATTGAAAGAATTGCAATAAAGAATAAGAAGTTTGCTATGAGACAAGTGCATGGGATGAGTACAGCAACAAGAGAAGGTAAAATCAGTATCGTATGTGGTACAATACACGGGCAATATTGGATTACAGATCGTCAGTATGGGACCCAGACAGGAATGACGAGGTTAGACAAGTTGATACATTCAGTAGCTTATATAATACAATACACGGGCAATATTGGATTACAGATCGTCAGTATGGGACCCAGACAGGAACAACAAGGTTAGACAAGTTGATACATTCAGTAGCTTATATAATACAATACACGGGCAATATTGGATTACAGATCGTCAGTATGGGACCCAGACAGGAATGACGAGGTTAGACAAGTTGATACATTCAGTAGCTTATATAATACAATACACGGGCAATATTGGATTACAGATCGTCAGTATGGGACCCAGACAGGAACAACAAGGTTAGACAAGTTGATACATTCAGTAGCTTATATAATACAATACACGGGCAATATTGGATTACAGATCGTCAGTATGGGACCCAGACAGGAATGACGAGGTTAGACAAGTTGATACATTCAGTAGCTTATATTTGTTTATTTGTTGCCAACTGACAAAATACATTGTATTTGTATGGGCCATAGGAACTAGAGATTTAGGAAATGTAACATAGTAACTTATAATATAATGTTATGACTATAAAATATAGTATTTGAAATTAGATAATAGTTTATATTGTAAAGTGACTAAGATTTTTAATAATAATTATAATTGCACAAAAGTTAGGGAAAGCATTAGGGTAGAGGGGCCAGGAGTTCTTTATTAGTAGTGGAGGTGAGGTATTCCTCGAGACTGTAGAAGGGGTTTTGGATGAGGAAGTTTTTAAGGGAAGTGTCAAAGGAGCTGCGTTTGGTGGAGTTTTTGATGTGGGGTGGGAGGTGATTATAAATTTGGGCACAGGTGTGAGAGGGGCAGTGAGTGAAAAGGGTGGTGCGGTGTGGGACAGTGCGAATTTCCTTTCTTTGTCTGGTTTCGTGTGTGTGGATGGAGGAGTTTAGTGGGAATAGGTGGGGGTGGGAACGGACAAGGGTGCTTGCTATTTGGATAAGGGTGCATGTGAGGGTTAGGATTTGATGGGCGATGAAATGGGGCTTACAGGTCTTCCGGCGGGATAATCCGGCAATGATAATACAATACACGGGCAATATTGGATTACAGATCATCAGTATGGGACCCAGACAGGAACGACGAGGTTAGAGAAGTTGCAAAAGTTCAAAGACTGGCTGCGAGAAGAGTGACAGGGAAAATGCAAAGAACACAACAGGAAAAATTAGAGATAGGAGAATTGGAAAGCATGTTAGAAAGGTCATCAGAAATGGTGAAAGAATTAGGAAGAGAAAGACTTGGAAACAGATGGAAGAAATACAGAATCGTGGATTCATTTACAGTATTGAGGGCTTTGGGGGTTGGAAATAACTGAATATGCAGATCGAAGAAGACAGGACATGTGAATATCAAAGACTATGATACCCAGGAAAGATATTGGAGTAAATACTGTCCGTCAAATATGTTTTGTTCAAACGGTATGGCAAGCTGTGATACAAAATATGCCTCTTGAATTTAATTCTACGTGTATTTTTGTAGATGGATTAATAAAGGTATACAAAAATGTAACTATACGAATCGCTAAAGAAAGGAATTTATTAGGAGGAAGTATCGTGAGAACACATTTCAAACACTTTTAAAAGAGAATGATTCAAGTGTCGTACAAACTATATAAAAGAATAAAACCTCCACCAGTAATTACCGTTGAGTGAACTGAGTTGTATCCACTCAATGCCAGTACAATTCGTAATTAAGTAATTAAATACAAATATGAAATAAAGTACCCTAAATATCAAATTTTTGGTCTGCTCTTTTGGGAAAAAAAATAAGTATTGGAGATATTTACATTTACATTATATACATATATACATGTATACATTTTGCACCGGGTCGATATTTATTTTGATAGAAGAATAAAGAATGCGAGTTTACTGAACTCTACGTAAAGTTTAACCCCCATTAGCACCCCTTGTGGTGTGAAAACCATCCATCCATATACGAGTAAACACAGCTAAACAGGCTACAGCTACAGGCTGGCACGGCCAGCTGGCAGCTGATCCAGCTGAAAACACAGCTAAAACTAGCTTCGAAATCCCCGTCTTGTACCAGGCGAGCAGAAGTTGGTGTAGCATTTAGTAGCTCGCGAGCAGAGAGAGAGAAACTATGCTACGAGTAGAAGGCAAGAGAGAGACAGATTTTTGGGGGGCAGAGCGAGAGAAAAGATGCAAGAGAGAGAAAGATTATCCAGGAGCAGAGAGAGAGAAGGTATGCTATGAATAGTAAGCTAGAGTGAGATAGAACATGCAGCATGAGCTGTTGGCCGCCATTCAGTTCGCTGTCAGCTGTGCAAATTCCGATCGAGGGCGGCGACAGGTGGTCTTGAAAAATGGAACATTCGCCGATATCCGCGACAGCTTGGAGAAGAAATATATTACCATGTTCCGAAAACTTGGATTCAGTTAAAGCTTGGTTCAGTTGTCTTTGTGCAGGTTGGTTTTGAAAGCAAAGTAGACGAAATTGTTGAGGTTGTTTTGGGCCGATTCCAATTTGGGGCATTTTATTGTATTGTTTAATTACATCATCAGAAAACCTGGCCACAAGGATTCAATGTGGTTCCACCTACCAAGATTCATGATTTCACTTACACCTGATAGTTAACGATCTTGTCTTGGTGATTTGGTTGACTTGTTGAGAGACGGCCTCCTCAGCCTTTGTATGAAAGTCGGCGGCTAGTGATTGGTATGAGATACATGAGATGTTGGTTGACTCCAAGATTATGATCACAATGGTAACATCAAATCCATAGCATGCTAAGAAACGCACACTTGACTTTTGACCACAAGTATTATCTGTAGCTTTGAGATCATGATTCTTTCTTTTTAGTCTGCCATGGGTACCTGTCAATAAAGTCATCGAGCCTTATTTGGACACAAGTAATTGATGGTGAGTGTTTACTGTTTAGTTGGTTCATTGTGAAAAGCATTTTTTTATTAGGAACACTAATAGAATCTCAATAATTGATATCCAACGGGAATACCAACCTGTCACGGATGTTGCCGTTTTCAAATGCACTAAATTTTGAAGAGGTTGTAAGTGTTTGTAATATTAGAAGTCTAGATGATGGTTGTGGTGAAGAGGGAAAGACTTTATAAGGTTTTATAACTTCTCTAACAGTGACCATGACAACATGCAGACGCTTCTAAATCACCAGGATCCTGAATTTCTCGACAAGTGCGCCACACAAAACTAATTTTCTTCTCCGGTAAGTTGTGCTGCCGCTCTCTTTTCTTCTTTACCACTATCAATATTCTTAATCTAAAGCTGTAAGACCTTGAAACAAACTGCTGTCAGCAGAGGTGAAAATAGAATACAGAACACAAACACAACATGAATTAAACTGAAGAAAGCATTGCTATATTCTGCTCTTTACTTATTTGATACTTTGCTTTAACTTGAGGTTTTACTTGCCCCTGCCAGCCAGTTAACATTTGTAACTCTCTCTTTAAAGCACTTTTCTTGCTGTAACTGCTTGCAATTTTCTCTCGGATTGTTGTCCCACAAATGTCAGGTGCGCGAAGTGTTTCCCAGGCTAACTTTGATCCAAGCTCGGGCAGATCTGACACCTGTAGACCCGTGACATGCAGGTCTGACACCTGTAGACCCGTGACATGCAGTGCTGGGACGTTACGATGCTCAGTCTTACGGTGCTTGCAGACAACGCCGCTGACCGAGACTGCTTCCTTGTTGCCAACGACAACCTGGCCAGCGCTGATGAAGACCAGGACGATGATGACGGCGCCGGGAACGATGATCTCACCTCCATGTCTGACTCGGATTCCAGTCTTCGGTCGCTCTCAGAGGAAGCCGACTCGGATGCATACGAAGCTTTGTTCTTTGATTGAAGTTTGCATCGGTCTCCATTCAATGGCCACATGCTGTTGTTTTCTCCCAGAGGTCAACAGGGTACACAAGCATTCCAAGGAACTGGTGTCATGTGTAGAAATACAAATATTAATACATTGTCTTGAAATATTGTCAATATTTTCCTTCTTGAAATATCATCACAGGTTTCTAAACGCAAGTTGACATTCTTATTTCTCAGTACATCAATAATTGTGTTATAAATATACATGCAGGGTAACGCCTGGATATTATATTTGCTAAACAGAGGCCTGCATGAGTCTTGGTAATAAAACCCCGGACTGGTCGGGTCATAGTTTGTCTGTGCCAGGTGTTAGACTGCTTGATTTTAGAGAGTGAATAGTTTTAACACATGTGGGGAGTGACCCCAAAGGTCAATGACATAGTTTAATTGTGAAGGGACATATGCAAAGTAAATGGTCGTGATTGAATTGAAATTACAAATGTTAATAATTCTGTTTACAAGAAAACAACCTGATGCAATTGGAAGAGTAGTTTGATTAATATGTACATCTCATTTTAGTTTGTCATCCATTCACACAGCAAGGCATTTTGTAAAATTAACCACTTGAATGTTTTTCCCATCTTGATAGAGTTGAGGGTATTTTAGGCAATTGTCAGAGGAGTTTACTTTTGATTTAAAATGAACTATCACAGTTTTGTTTGGCTTTAAGTTTCAGTCTGTTCAATGAACTCCAATTGGACATTTGTGATAAAGCCTCTTAACATTGCATGTTTATGTACGTGTTATTCTCACAGATAAGTTGGGTGATATCATCAGCATCTGTCATAAGGGTTACATTTGTGATTGTTTTGGTGAGATTGTTGGTAAAAAGGATGAACAGTAATGGAGAGATTGTTGCTCATTTATTTTTAAAACCATTCTGTGAGGGAACGTGATCAGCATTATCTTGAATTGTAGCAGTTTTATTTCTGTTGTTTGTGGTCTAATGCGTGTTATAGTGTTAGTTTCTTTCAACATGTAGTGCAAATAATAAGGTAAGACTTCACCAAGATATTTCCAGTGTGAGATTGAAGACCACATAATAATAATAATAATAATAATAATAATAATGTTTTTATTGTCAAGAGAACATAGATGTTATATGACAGTCAGTAAAATTGTACAAGTTAAGATAATTCCTCATAGAATTCATTTGTCGAGTAAAAACATTTCCTAATTAACAATTCTTTTAGTTGTTTTTTTTAATTTAGAGAGATTTAAAGCTTTCATTTGTCTTGGTAACGCATTAAATAATTTACTTCCATTATAAATGGGGTCTAGTTTGTAAATATTATGTTTGTGCGTACCCATTCTAAAATCGGTTTTGTCTCTAGTGTCGTAATTATGGATCGATTCATTAGTACCTGCTAAATGGTTGTTTTCAATGACATAAAGAATTGTATAATAAATATACAAGCAGGGCACAGTCATTAATTTAAAATTTATAAATAATTGTCTACACGAGTCCTTGTAGAAAACATCTGCACATGGGTCCATGCTAGCCCGAGCCATTTGTATTTATTATTGTCCCGTTGACTGGTACATTGTACATAGTATGGGTATCGTCAAGTTATGATTATGCGTATGGTTAGAATAGAATAATTTTATATGATCATATGATACATGTAGATGAGTGGTGAAGGATAAATGATGTTTAAATAATAATAATAATGATGGTATGGTTTTGGTGAATGATGCAGATATGATGCAGATATGATACAGGGTTAGATGTTGGGAGGCTGGGTCTATGGTCTAGGTACAGTTAGAGTTTGGTGGTGGGATGGAGGCTAATGGGAGGTGGCATGATTGAGGTATTCTGAGAGGGTATAGAAGGGGTGTTGGATTAGGAAGGACTTAAGCTGGCTTTCAAACGATGTGAGGGAGGTTGAACTGACGATTGAGGCTGGGAGTTTGTTGTAGATTATTGTGCAGATGTGGTGGGGGCTATTTGTGAAGGAGTGGGCGTGAGTCGGTAGTCTTATGTTGTTTCTGTTTCTGGTGGTGTGGTGATGGACAGAGGAGTTGGGGGGAATTGATCAGGGTGGGTGCAGACATAAGTGGAAGCAATCTGTATGAGTGTGCAGCGGAGTGTGAGGATGGATAGTTTTGTGAAGTGGGGTTTGGCGGATTGGCGGCGGGAGACTCCTGCTAGGATGCGGATGGCTTGTTTTTGCAGGATAAGGATGCGTTTGGAGGAGGATGAGTTGCCCCAGAAGAGCAGGCCGTGGGATAGGTGGGAGTGTAAGTGGGCATGGTAGACTAGGAGGAGGGAATTGGGATTGACGATGGGCTTTAGGCGTCTGAGAAGATAGCAGGAACTTTGAATTTTGGTGAAAGTATGCTGGATGTGGGTGGACCAGTCCAGTGTGGGGGTGATGTAGATGCCTAGGAATTTAGTGGCCGGAGTACTGGGAATCGTGTGATGATTGATTTTGATTAGGGGGGAAATGGGGGAAATGTATCTCACAGCCCTCTTCTGTAGCACAAACAGTCTTTTAACGTGAGAAGAACGTCCCCAGATAATCACCCCATATTGAAGATTAGCTTGTATAAGTCCAAAATATATTAATTTCACTGTGTTGAAGTTTGCTAAATCCATCATTTTCCGAATCAAGAAGCAACCTGAGGCAACTTTCGCACAAATCATTTCGATATGACGATTCCAGTCCATGGCACTGTCCACAATAATTCCTAGAAATTAGACCTGGCAGTAGACATCAACTACAAGAAGCTTGGTTGAAGTCGGCATTACAGCTTTGAAAATCAAGTTTCCCTACAAACATGTTTATATAGTTGAATATTACTCAGTTTCGACGTTCTGTCCAGAACTTTAGAGTCATGCAATTCTAGCTTTAGATTATAAATATATGACACGGTATTATATAATTATTGTACCTATTACTATCTATTATTGTCTATTATTGTACCTTTATTTTATTGTTGCATATTTATACGCTACTATATATTTTAGTCATTGAGAACATATTGTATTGTAAACTGAACTGAACTGTAACTGAAAGACAATTCCAAATATCATGTCCATGATCAAACGGAATAAATAAATAAATAAATAAATAAAAACTCATCAAAAGGCAGCTGCGTCGAATTTAAACTTGCAATTTAATCTGGTTGGCATAAATGATGAAATAAATTTTAAAGCTTATCTTTCAAATATCTTACATACAAATGTTATGATGTGTTTTGCGGATATGCTCTGTGTTGATGAAGTTTGCGGCCCTCGAATAGGTCTCATGTCTTGGCGTCGACTTCAGGATTCTCCTTTAGAATTCATTCTCCTGAAGATGACGAAGTGAAGAGATAAGATGTGAGAGCCTTTCGAGGGCTGCAAACCTCTTCAACGCAGAGCAAATCCGAAGAACACATCGTAACATCAAACCATGGCTCTGAAAACAACCACTCAAAAATTACATACAAATGTACACACATAAATTTGTAGACATTTTTCCAGTACTAAGCTGATTTAAAGTTAATTAACTTTCTTAGTTTTGATAGAAGAATGAAGAATGTGAGTACTCATTTCTCCGTAAAGTTTAACCCCCATTAGCATCCCTTGTTGCGTGAAAACCATCCCTAAAGGAGTGAAACAATCTCACGGGCCTGGCACGGCCTCGGGTGTTCCAGCTGAAAACACGGCTAAAACTTGGAGCGAAATGTTCGCCTTCTACCAGGCGAGCAGAAGTTGGTGTAGCATTTAGTAGCTCGCGAGCAGAGAGCTTCTCTGCTGTCAAGTATGTGTTATTTCCCTATCATTGTAACGAGTCTCTATAGCTGGTTGGAGTAGACGCTATCCTGACAAGCAGGCGGCCCGGGTTCGATTCCCGCCCGGAGAGCTTTTTGTTTATCAGAGTTGCAACTGGATTGAATTGTGACCAATGACATCACATGTTTGTCTGGGAATCCGTCTTCAATGCATGGGTCCATGTGGCTCAGTTGAATGAACAAGTGCTTCAGTCCGAGGGGTCTTCGGTTCGATCCCCGTCACATGCACGGATTGGATCTACAGTCGCACGGCAATGAGGTGAGTACGATGCTAACATATCTTGGGTTTGAATAACTTGACTGTCTAATGTTCGTTTCATGTCATCAGAACTCCCCTAGCAACAGCTTCTGACCGCCTCGTTGCTATGCAAGTGTCTAATAAGTCGATCATCTGTTACCTCGTCTTCACGGCTTGTTGGAAAGTTCGTTGATCAGTAACCTCCGAGTTCGGGTTCGAATTTCGAGTGAACTGATTTTTGTTCTTCAGAGGGCGGCGACTGCAATAGGAAACAAATGATATTACCTGTTTGATAATTAATCATTATACATCATTGAGTCCAAGTGGCTCAGTGTGATGGTCGGGATCTCCGGTGCGTGAGGTCTGCAGTTCGATCCCCGGCGCCGTAATATTTTGAGAGTCGAAATTCTCCACCTGAAATATATTCCCGTTGAAGGGATGGTGAAAAAATATTTCAAAGTATTTTTTTAAATTTTTTCTTCTAAGTCCAAAATCGATGGTACAGATACGACCTAAACCACATCATTATTATCAGGGCAGCGTAGCCCGGTGGTAACGTGCTAGCTTCGTGGCTGGACGAGGAATTATATTCCTGGGTTCGAATCCAGTCACAATAACTCCTTTTGGACAAGGTTTGGGACTTTTTTTTTTTTTTTTTTTTTTTTTTTTTTTTTTTCGCGGACAGAGTAAGGGGTAAACGTTTTCTGATATTTAAACAATTGTGTAAGTGAATAATAGTTTTTATTGTAAGTCATTGCAATACATGTCATAATCACGAGCAGCAACAAAGTCATATGTTCTAGATTACATCTTAGCCCTCCCAACACAAGATGGAATGTGTGCAGGGGGGGGGGGGGGGGGGGGTAATTGTTGGTCTTCAGTGACCCTATCCCTCACAATACACAACACCAGGGACTTGACATCTTGTCCCAGTTGCTGTTGTAATGGAGGAAAACTTTAAATACAATAAACCTGTGTTGATCAACTTCTCTGAAAAGCTTCATTCCTTATGTTCAATGTTGATAGATTAAGTAATATTGTTAATAATACACGTATTAGAACTTTGTACAAAGCAATGACACGATCTTAACTTCAATATGACATAATTGGTTAGGTGGACGTAGCAAAAATATAATCTAAATAATATTAGCGGCACAAAAACAATGCTAAAAGTTGGTCTGAAAATGAATAAAAAGTTGATATTCATCAGAACTTGTATTTCCAGAAGCAATTGTTCTTGATATCCGTCAACTTAACTTGAAAACTCTTCTCTCAATAAACTGCCCAACAACAAAACACAATTTGATAGGAAAATAACAGATGAAGGCTACGTCTTGAGATAAGAACACGAGTCACCGTTTAAAAACAATTGCCTCGGACAAAGCCAGGTAGACTTTTTAGCTGCACAATTTCATGAAATCCCACGTCAACAAATTGTCTTACAAAATTATGTAACACAACAAAATAAATAAATAAAATAATGGCTTTATAAGAATGTAAGACATTTCTATGACGTCATTGACAAGAAATTATAATTTATTTACATTTATAGCTAATCTTGGCAAAAATGATTTTATGTTATATTTTCTATTGAAGCTTTGTCTTTTGTGGGCTTCATTCCTGTTCTTACATATATTTCCTTTTCATTCTTGGTATAAATATATATGTAGGTGCATTGGAAAGAATAAAACTGTATTTAAAAATTAAAATTAAAAGCCATGAAGACACACCAAGAATGAGATGTTAAGTAAAAAGCAGAAGACAAAACAGATTCCAAAACAGATTCCAGACGGCCCTGGAAGTTATTGTGTGACTACGTTCAATGAAGACAATTGAAAGTAGTTTTACATTTCAGTCGTGTGGTGCTTTTGTTTGGAAGAAACATTTTATTTTTAAAAGCAGACAGTTTCCAGAAGGCTCTGTCCCAGTGGACACTTTGATTCACAATCCGTGCTTGTTTTAATCCTAACAATGCGTCGTGTTTTGTCCGTTGCAGCCAAGAAATGATCACGTTGATCAAATAAAAACCTTGCTTTTCCCCTCGAGGGACGGTGAGTGTTCATTGGGGATGGTTTTCCAGATCTTCTATCGCCGTAGAATGATGTTTCCCGAGTCGATGTTGATTGCCGATATCGCTGGGTGCTGCCGGTCAAAGTGCTGGGTCAAGCGAGGAGGGAACACCAACCTACAAAATGAGGGAAGCATTTAGACACGCTAAGATAGCCAACTGTGCTAAGTGACCGTCTCTAATGCAGTTTCAACGTTTTAAAGAAGATCATTACTAAAGTGCAAAACAAAAAATATTTTGTTCATTAAAATGTGAAAAGTTTTTTATTGCAGCCAAATTTTATTCTGAATCCAGAAATATTTTCTCTTTGTATGATATTTATTGTAAATATTGTAATAAATATTGTAATATTTGGATCCAAACCAACAGAGATTTCACACTCAAAGAAAATAGTGAACTGAAAATATGATCGTTTTTAAACTCATGTCTACTTGATGTAAACTTAGCACTAGTTTTAACAAAAACTATTTCAACTGGGTTTTCAATGCTAAGTAAAGAACAACTAAATTTCCCAACGTTTCGTAACTTGTACCTGTTACTTTATCAAGGGTAAGAGCAGTCCTGACAATTTTCCATTAACAAAAGAACCACATAAAATTATAACAATTAGCTAAAATGTCATCTACAACCTCCAGTAAAACAGTCTCAAAACTTGATGCCCAAACGTCCGCGTTTGGGATAATAATAAAATACTCCGCGCATTGCAACTGTTTGCAATTTAAATAAGATTTCATTCTAATACAACGTCCAGTTATTCTCTTCTCTCGAAGTCTTGCCAATCCATCTTCCAACTTCCCACATCTCTCCCCATAGAGATTCATTATCATTGCTTTTACACTTGTTATTTATATTGTTCTTGTTATTGGAAAATTGTCAGGACTGCTCTTACCCTTGATAAAGTAACAGGTACAAGTTACGAAACGTTGGGAAATTCAGTTGTTCTTCACTTAGCATTCAAAACCCAGTTGAAATAGTTTTTGTTACAACTAGTGACATATTTCTAAATCAAAAAACATTTCCTTTCAAGCAACGTTTTGTTTTTGTTGACTAACTTGACGTAAAATCATGAGCCCAAGTTTAGTTGAAACAAAGTTTAGTTGATGCCAAGGAAAAGTCATGCACTACGCTAGTGAGACCACTGCTAGAGTATGCTGGACATGTTTGGGAGACATCTAATGACAGAGACAACCAAAAGGTGGAAAAAGTACAGAAAAGAGCAGCCCTATACGTAATGGGGTGCAAAATACTAGCAAAAAAGGAGATAAAAATCAAACAGATAGGAGACCTTAAGGCAGGGGAGTTGAAAGCAGAACTATCAAAGAGAAATGAGAAGGAAACTGGAAACAAAGAAAATTTGAAGGCCCGGCTTGTAAAACTGCTGAGAGAGCAAGGAATAGATATGGAGCATATATTACAACAACTGAGTCTGAGTTTAAGAACGGAACTGAACTGGTCAAAAACTTAACATGGAAATCACTAAAAGAAAGAAGAAAAATCGCAAGACTAATCGAAATGTATGAGGCAGGCAATAACCGGATACAAGCCATGGCAGGAAATAGCAAGAGGAATCAGAAAGGACGAGCGGACAGGAAACTATACAGGAGAGGGTACAAAACTTCCACCAACAGAAACAAAGTTTAGTCTAATGTAAGTGAAGTCTGTGCCAGGATTCCAGACATTCAATGATAACGCTTGGATAGACAGAAATAAATACCTTCATGTTCCTGACAAGACCAAGATGTTGATGCTTCCCACAGATCACCATGGAGACCAGTAAACGACAAGACCTGTAATGCAGACAAAGGGAGTCAGGCTTCAAAACATGGGACTTGCATCAACCAAACTAAAGCTCAGAGACCGCGGAACAATTTCTTGACATTCGGTGTACAGAGCTTTCTGGAACCTTCCTCTCAAAATAATCATACTTGCAGGCACTTCTACAATTTTAATACACTTTAATGCACTTAAGTAGAACAATTTTAGTAATTTAGTCTATAAGATCACATTATCCTACCTGACACGGTGCAATCTATCGGAAGGTACAAAAATAAACTTGAACAAGTAACAACTGTTCTTCAAGGGAAGGTTTTTCCATTGTAAAATATGATAAAATTCCTTGGTCTTACCTTGACAAAGTTCTGCAAGTCGAGTTGATTCAAGTGGGTCCAAGGATACTTTGCCAAGAGAAACCGCTGCGATGGCACATTGTCATGACATCGACAGGCACAGTTCATAGACCTGGGCTTTAGTCTGAACTACTAGATTATCATCATCAAACATTGCTGTCTTCTACGATTCTACAGATGCACTGTAAAGTAAAGAAAATACATTTCATGACTTCAGAGAAAATGTAGTGGCCACGTGCAGAAGGAATCAAGTCGGCATTACTTTACCTTGGCGGGATTCAGACATATCCGATTAGATTACCTGTTCACACATGGTTTCTGGATATTTCAGATAATATTCCATTCTTCCTCAACGCGTAATGACTTTAATTCGATGTATTCGGCGAACTTTTCAGAATACTTTTCGACCGACGGCTGCGGACAGGAAGTAGCCATTTTTGTTACTACGAAGTCAGAGTAGTGGGGGACGAACATCAAGTACACCGTGTAGCCGTGACTCTTCTGACTTATGCTAGCCTGGTACAAATCAGCCTTATTTCAACTCACCCGACATGGCATTGCCGATCCACTGCAGCGGGAAACCTTTTCTCTCTGTAGTGGGAATCTCCGGAGATTTTTTTTTTTTATTTTAAAATTTTTTTATTTTTTTGTATAGCAAGGACTGCTTCAGTTAGTCTAGCCACCAAACATTTACAAAAGTGCTTGTCGATTAATCATTCTCACTTCTCACTTATGTTTCATTACAGTATGTTATTTCGAAAGCAGCAGAAAATAGCCTGAGATTTGTAAATGTTAAGATATAGCCATTACTTTAGGATTCCTGTCAGCTTTGTTTCCATGCAGTTGAGATGGGAAGGAATGGCAGTGAAAGCTTGGAAGACAATGTAAGCTTCCTGCTTCACGGCAGTCTGGGCTTAACAACGGTCTCCTGCATTCCTGATGTCTTCATGCTGCATCCTTCGGTCCACATTTGTAGCGATAGTCATTTAAAAAATACATCGGAGTTGCTTGTGTGTGTAGCACCCTCTGTGGATTTGCACCCATAGTTAAATTATTATTATTATTATTACTATTATTATTATGTATCTTATTAGTCAATATGCTCTATATGCTATCCTGACGATCCCTAACGGGATTCGTGGCTTGTAAATGTTTTTTCTTTTTATTCTAAGCCAATAAAGGACATCAATCAATCAATCAAGCAGCAGCCTATTTTGCTGCACTAGTCTCAAGCAACTTCCATTCTCTCCAAGACAGATGAGTATGCAGACCCTCGCTGTTCTAATAATAATAATAATAATAATAATAATAGTTTTATTTCAGTTTTATTTCTAAGAAGCAATGTCTTAATGTTCCAGTTATTAATATTAATCCTGTACTTACAGCATATATACGTACAATTCAATTCTCTTTATTTTGTTAAATACATATTCTCAGCAGCGGGTACTGCTAGTTGATCTTCCATAAAACCAATTGTCAATCAAATTTAAATAATAAAGCTAATAATATGATATATTATAACATTGTAATAATAAAGCTGCAGTGGCTCAGTAATAATAATAATAATTTAGTGGTACATATTTCTATAATGAACGATATCAGATCAGTTTGAAAATAATGTTTATTTATTTATTTATTTATTTAGCACTCCTGCTATTTTCAATACATTTATAAATCATTCACATAATACTATTGACCCAGAGAGGAAACTTAATTTTAAAAAATACTATGCGTTCAATTTTGAAAACATTTGCATCAATAGAATTTACAACACCAACATCTAATTAATTGAAAATCTGAAACCGCTGTAGAATATTGATTGCATTTCTTTCAACTTAATGTGATAGTTGTTTCTCATGTGCATTGTTTGCTCTCCTTTGTTACCTTCTTCTTCTTCATTAAGATATTCTGGGAGTCCTCACTTTCGTAACTTGTTCATAAAAGTAGGCACATTCAGTGCAACTATTATTATTTATTTATTTGTGTTGTTTAGCGACGCACTGTTTTGACATCTGGTCATGCGGCACTGGTCTTATGGCGTCGGTGAATGAGTGGATGATGATGAACCTAACCTAGCCTAGAAGGGAAGAGGGGAAACCCGGTACCGGCACGTAGCCTACTCCTGTCGAAGAGCACCAAGGGGACCACCGGCTTAACGTCCCTTCCGAAGGACGGTACAACTCGAACATCAGGATTCCTCCACAAATCCATGCTGATCCATGGTTGATAAGCAAGGCGAGTGAAGTTGCTGTACTAACTTTCATCCCTCCAACCTCTCTCCCGAACAGAACTGGTCATGTGTATAATGGTCACCCATTCAATACCTGACCCAGTGCAGTGTTGCTTAACTTCGGTGATCTAACGAGAACCGATGTTTCCAACACGGCAAACCGTTCGGCTCCAGTGCAACTCTCTGTTTAATTGTTGACATGTCAGTACGATCTAATCATACACTAATAAAAGGTAAATGTTGATGTGTAGGTATGTAGATGTTGATTCAACAATAGCAGTTGTTCAGGTTCACTATTGATAATCATTATCACAGATTATACCACTCAACGATACAAGAGAAGTACATAGAAATAAATTGCCAACCAATGAAATCTCAAATTGGGTACGAGAAAATTGACAGTCCATCAATTTTTACAAAACGGTAATACTTTAGTTCAACTATAAAAACAATATCCACTTCTAATCTCGTCCCTTATTACACTTTGATGACAAAAGCATCGAGTCACAAAATAAAAGTAAATTCTTGCGACTCATTATTGCTAACAGACTTGAGTGGGATGAACACAAACATTCAATCAGTAAACAAATTGCTTCTGGATGTTTCATTATAAATAGACGAGTAGAAATAATGTTGCAGAATAATGTTTCTTCAGTAGAAATTGCTGATGACATTACAACAAAACTAGTGTATTACTTGCACTTTCACTCAAGACTCTTGTACGGGATCGACGGGATATTATTATGAGGTCACTCCCCGTTAACTAAGCGATTGTTCATCCTTCAAAAACAAATAATACGACAACTAGCAGGAGCTAACAGAAATGCAGAGCTAAGATTTGTTCTAAGTTCCTAAACTAATAATAAGTTGTTAGTACCTACTAAGTAATGAAACTATTTGTACGAACAACATTAAATAAAATTAATACAATTATATGTGTTCCTAGCAATTATATTTGATATTTGTAATTATATATTAGATGTTTAAGTATGTACCTAACCACAGTGCAGCAAATGCACACTTGTAAGAGAAATAAATACAAACAAACATGTACGACGGGCATGTTGTGCAAAGATTCGTGCCCATCGTACTTTAAACAAGTTCAAATACTCACCTTTGTATATATTTATAGTGTCATTTGTCTGATGTCAGCTAATAGAGCAGTATTTTCATGCGTAGAACAAGGTATGGGCATCTTTTAAAAACAGAAACAATTATAACAAAATATGACACCAAAAATCCCTACGTCATTGGTTTAAAACTTTACAATAAAGCCGTGGCAATTTGTAATATTAAACCAACAACTGTGAATATATATTTGATTGTAAGAGAATTGTAAAAAGCTTTCTTGTTCAAAATGCATTCTATTCAACTGACAAATCTTTGTCTTGCACAATGTGGATTGTGAATTGTATATATATCGACATGTCTCATGCCAAAAGCGGCCAAAGCGGCCAAAACAATTATTATTATTATTAACTGGCAGTCATTTAATTTATGAAAACACTGATATTTTTATAATTGCAAACCAAAATATGTGAACAATTTGCTTCAGGTCGGTATAATTTGATTGATGAATAAAGAATGTGAGTTTCTGACCTGTCCGTAAAGTTTAGCCCCCATTCGAGCCGTGAGGTCTGTAGTTCGATCCCCGGCGCCGCAATATTTTGAGAGTCGTAGTTCTTCACCCGAAACATATTTAAGTGGGAGGGATGGCAAAAAGATATGTTTATGTATTTTTTGAATTTTTTTTATCAAGTCCAAAATCGATGGTAAAGATACGACATAAACTGCGTCTTTCTCGTCGGGTCAGCGTAGCTCGATGGTAACGGGCTAACTTCGTGGCTAGGCGAGGAATAATATTACTGGATTCAATTCCGGTTACATCCAATCTTTTTGGAAAGGATTTGGGACCCTTTTTTTTTTTTTGCGGGCAAGGGTTAAACTTTTTTTGATATTTAAACAATTGCTTAAGTGAATATTTGTATTAATTGTAAGTCATTGCAATACATGTCATAATCACGAGCAGCAACAAAGTTACAAGTTCTAGATTACATCTTTGCCCTCCCAACACAAGATGGAATGTGTGCAGGGAAGTGGAGGGGGTGGAGGTCATGTTGGTCTCCTATCCCTCACAATACACAATACCAGGACCCAAACGTTTAGGCATCAATTTTTGAGACGGTTAAGACAAGATGGAATGCGTGCAGGGGAAGGGGGGGGGGGGGGGTCATTGATGGTCATCTGATGTTGACGAACCAACACCAAGGATCAGATCTCAAATTAAAAGCAGAAGACAAAGCAGATTTCAGACCGCCCTTGAAGTTATTGGGTGGCTATGTCTAATCAACACAATCGAAAGATGGTTTATATTCCGGTTGTGTGATGCTTTTGTTTGGAAGAAACATTTCATTTTGACAGCAGACAGTTTCCAGAAGGCTCTGTCCCAGTGGCCACTTTGGTTCACAATCCGTGCTTGTTTTATTCCTAACAATGCGTCGTGTTTTGTCCGTTGCAGCCAAGAAATGATCACGTTGATCAAATAAAAACCATGCTTTTCTCCCCGAGGGACGGTGAGTGTACAACGCGGATGGTTTTCCTGATCTCCTTTCGATGTAGAATGATGTTTCCCGAGTCGATGTTGATTGCCGATGTCGCTGGGTGCTGCCACTCGAAGTGCTGGGTCAAGCGAGGAGGGAACACCAACCTACAAAATGAGAGAAGCATTTAGACACGCCAAGATAGCCAACTGTGCTAAGTGACCGTCTCTTATTCAGTTTGAAGGTTTTAAAAAAGATCATTACTAAAGTGCAAAACAAAAATGAATTTTTCTAGCAAAGTTTTTAATTGCAGCCATCAATATTTTCTCTTTGTGTAATATTTGGATAAACCAATGGAGATTTCACTCTCAAAGAAAATAGTGACAGTCAAACATAACAGTGACATATTTCTAAATCACAGAGCATTTCTTTTTAAGTAATGCTTTGTTTTTGCTGACTAACTTGAGTAATCTTGCTATCTAACTTGACATCAAATCTTGACCCCAAGCTGAGTTTAAACAAAGTTTGGTCTAATGTTAGTGAAGTCTACGCCAGGATTCCAGACATTCAATGATAACGCTTGGATAGACAGAAATAAATACCTTCATGTTCCTGACAAGACCAAAATGTTGATGCTTCCCACAGATCACCATGGAGACCAGTAAACGACAAGACCTGTAATGCAGACAAAGGGAGTCAGGCTTCAAAACATGGGACTTGCATCAACCAAACTAAAGCTCAGAGACTGCGGAACAATTTCTTGACATTCGGTGTACAGAACTTTCTGAAACCTTCTCTGAATAATCGAACTTGCAGGCACTTCTAGTGGAACTTTTAGTACACTTTAATGCACTTAAGTAGAACAATTTAATTTACTATAGGCACTTTTAGTCAAGGTGTGAGGGTTAACTCTCTCCTATAATAGATCACAATGTCTTACGATAGAAAAAAGATTTAGGGTTTTTTCTATGGTCTTATCTGTCACCGTGCGGTCCATAGGGAAGTAAGAACATAAACTTGAACTTGTATCAACTAAACTACTTCAAGGGAAGATTTTTTTCTTTTAAAATGTAATTAAATTCTTAAATCTTACCCTGTTCATTCTGGTGGGTCCAACGATACTTTGCCGAGATAAACCACGGTGATGGCACATTGTCATGGCAGCGACAGGTGTAGATCATAGCACTAGGCTTTAGTTGTCAGACTACTCGATTATCATCATCCAACACTGCTGTCTCTTACGCTTCCAGAGATGCACTGGTGAAGCAAAGAAAATAAATATCATGGCATATGAGAAATTGTAGTGGCCACGTGCAGAAGGAATCAAGTAAGCATTCCTTTACTGTAGCAGAACTGAGAAATTTCCATTTGGCTTACCCGTTCACAAATGGTTCCTGAACGTTTTGGATAATATTCTAGCCTTTCTCGACGTGCGTCAATTTCGTTTCCGATAAATTCAGCGTCTTTTGCACAATGCTTTTCGTCCGACAGCTGCAGAAGGGTGCAGCCACTTTTGTGACTATGACGTCAGAGCAGTGGGTCGCGAGCAAGTCGAGAACAGCAAGGACGAGTGGCTCTTCCGTTGTCTGCAAGCCTGATACAAAATATACCTTATTTCAATTCCAGTTAGTCCTGGCACCCTCACTTTTATTTATTTTTTATTCAGTATGTAATTCCAAAAGCAGCAAAAAAAATATATATATATATATATATATAAATATAGGTTAAAATATTTAAAATTCACAATACAATTAAAATTAAAATTAAAAGTATTGTAGATCAAAAATATATTATATCGCATTTTAATTAAAAAAACTAAAAATATTTTCAATCTTGATTTTATTCTGAAATCCAGTACCTATAGAATAGTATCTTCTTATCATCATTGATTATTGATGCAAGTGGAAATTGAGCCACAGGCAACTGTTTCGATTTTTCTAGACTCAGCTGTGTCTCGGCAACCATCCACTTTTCTTTCAACTTCTTAATTTCTCTCTTCAGAATGATGTTTTCTGTCTTCAGTGCATCGCTTGCAGAAATTACTTCATGAAGGTTTTTTTTCAACTTGTAGATAGCAGTCAGATTACTTTCTTCTGTCAACGTGTAAGAATGAACTGAAATCAAGGTTGAAGAATGCGTTAAGTCAACTAAATTAGACTCAAATGATCTAATTTTGGTGAACAGAGTTTCTACTGACAACTCTCGTTAATTATAAACAAATGTAGATTTGTGTAGACCTGTGAAACTAATTATAATATTACTATGTTTTCATCTTTACACCATGCACTACCGTAGTCATCATTTTTAGTTAGGCCTAAAAATTGCAAGGTGACTGCATTTTGTATCTTTTGTATTAATAGTCTCATAATGAGATATGCATAAAAAAGAAAAGAAACTCACAGTTTGTGTCCTTGGATTGGTCTCCACTAACACCCTCACATACTCGAGGTTCTACGCATTGACTTATCGGCCTGATAGTAGATCTTCTGCTGGCATGTTCAATAGTGACATTGGCTCCTACCTCAAAACCTGTCATATCACATGCCAAACTAAGATCAATGTCACTTCCCGGCTGCGACCGAAACGAAGGTGATGCATCATCAATCTGATCAAACTGAACCAGGTAGATCATTTGTTGGTACGCTTCTACTGGAAAAAACATAATCATTAGGTCTGGGTATGTTAATGCACATGTGGATACTAGGGCCTATAAAGCACTATAAATGAGAAAACTGTGCTTATAATATTCTAACGACAATCACAGGACATTTTCATCTTTACATCATGTACTTGGTCAACCACCTAGGCCGACCTAGGCCTTCGCCTACCTACACATTTTAAGGTTAGGTTTCGTTTGTACGCCTACAACACCTAGGCCAACTTGAAAATGTTCAGGCCTGTTATACTAATTATGATAAATGATTATTATACACTAATAATGCTGAATAAGCCCCCACTGCCATAAAATGTCACTAGGCTTACTGTTAAATAAACAGAATTGAAATGGGCTTACCTTTGACAGGCCTGCGTCTGATAGGCGTTTCACGCGTATGCAAATGTTTGTTGGAATATACTTTGTTCGGAAAGAAGCAAGGTAGTTTCTCTTCATACTTTTTCTTTCCACTTTTATTAAAATGTGCTCCACAAATTTTCTGCGATGTAGAAGGAATCCATTTGCTAAACTTGCCCTTATGTCCCTGACGTCGAATTCGCCTTATCCATTCCTTTCTCAAATCCAAATCTTTGGGAAAAATATGCCATGAAACATCACGGCTATATTTAGTGTTATTGTTACACAACGGAACACAGCAACTAGTTCCGCCTTGCTTTGGTACCTTAATTTCACTCATATTTTACCACAACAAAACCAACAAAACTACATTCACGCACATCTAATTCAACTGTCAAACGAGCTGTTCGTAAGTCGTAACGTATTCCAGAATGCAATGCGTCGAGTCGCTCATGAGCAGTATATTACCGTTACGATATTACCTTGATACTTCAATGAGACCAAACTAGGTTCCTAGGTTCCTATTAATCACCATAACTATCACCAAACAATTTATTTCCTATAAATATCATTATTATAAAGTCATTTTATCATAAGCATTGCTACTATATTAGTATCATAGTTAGTAGTTTAATAAAGAACAGTAATTATAAAATAATTTTAAAGATTTTTTTACGAAGTCCAAACTTCGACAGTTGTATTGAAACAAATGTATCCAATATCATACCAAAGTGAAGTGCGATGCTTTGGCCGCATGTATTTACAAAAAAGTGTTTTGAAGTTTCAATTTGTGAATAATAATTACATTTTCCAATCATTTATTCTACTTCTTCCACAATCTCTCATTCTCACAATTAAGAAAAACATGCGACGAGTGGAGGCCGTTGAACAAGGGCATGTGGAAGAGTAAAGCATGACCATTGACCATCGACAATATTTGGGAGTTCGGAGTATGCTCAAATACTGGCCATCCCAGCAGGAAAACCCTCCACCTAAGTTAAACAATATTAAACTATATTATTACTCGACTGAGCGTTCACTGGGAGCACGTCCTGGACTTGAAACCGATCCAGAAGCCCCCTTCAGCCTCCATCCCGAACGAGCTCTTTTCGAGACGTAGCGGGAGGTTGGTCTTCGCGATGGGCACCAGATCGAACCGCGATAGCAGAGCGACAGCAGCTACCTTGGCTTCCATCAGCGCAAAGCGCATGCCTGGCGACAATCGTAGTACCGGGATTTAAAGTCAAGATTATTTATTTATTTGTGTTGTTTAGCGACGCACTGTTTTGACATCTGAGCGTGCGGCACTGGTCTAATGGCGTCGATGAATGAGTGGATGATGATGAGGATGATGATGAACCTAACCTATTCTAGAAAGGAGGAGGGGAAACCCGGTGCCGGCACGTAGCCTACTCCTGTCGAAGAGCACCAAGGGGACCACCGGCTTAACGTCCCTTCCGAAAGTCGGTGCAACTCGAACAGCAGGATTCCTCCACAAATCCATGCTGTCGAGAGGTTGATAAGCAAGGCGAGTGAAGTTGTTGTACTAACTTTCATCCCTGCAACCTCTCTCCCGAACAGAACTGGTCATGTGTATGATGGTCACCCATCCAATACCTGACCCAGCGCAGTGTTGCTTAACTTTCATCCCTCCAACCTCTCTCCCGAACAAAACTGGTCATGTGTATGATGGTCACCCATCCAATACCTGACCCAGCGCAGTGTTGCTTAACTTTCATCCCTCCAACCTCTCTCCCGAACAGAACTGGTCATGTGTATGATGGTCACCCATCCAATACCTGACCCAGCGCAGTGTTGCTTAACTTTCATCCCTCCAACCTCTCTCCCGAACAAAACTAGTCATGTGTATGATGGTCACCCATCCAATACCTGACCCAGCACAGTGTTGCTTAACTTTCATCCCTCCAACCTCTCTCCTGAACAGAACTGGTCATGTGTATGATGGTCACCCATCCAATATCTAACCCAGCGCATTGTAACTTAACTTCGGTGATCTCCCGAGAACCGGTGTTTCCAACACGCCAATCACTTCGGTTTAAAGTCAGGAAATTGGAGCTATTAAAATGTTAAATCATAAGAAGGAGACTTTCAAATGAGAGAGAGGAAACAGAAACTTTTCTCATCTCCCTACACAAGCGCTGTACGTGAGCAGTGAGTGTCGCGAGCAAACATCAAAATAAACAAACAAACGTTACATTTTTTTTGTCTGGTTAGTCAAATTGAGTTGTCGCTGGGCTCATCAAACGAACAAGTCGCATCGCTAAGTTCGGCACCCTGAATGTCCAGCTCAAGGCACGTTCAACAAAGGTAAGTCGCCTGGGAAAACCGTTACGCTTACCGATACAGTTCCGCGGGCCGGCGCCAAAGGGCAGATACGTGTACGGCCGGATGCCATGTTTCCTCTGCTCACTGAACCGGTCCGGGTCGAACCGGTCCGGTTCTGGGAAGTACTCGGGGTCGCGGTGCAGCGCGAAGATAGGCACCCAGATGCCGTCTCCCTGCGTGAAGAAAGCGCCAGCGATGTCATTGCTCACTCGCCTTCACATTCAGCTTTCAGAATATGAAAACAATTCTCATGTGCGCCGAAGTGTCTCTAGTGGTGGACATCGTTAACCAATAATTATGAGTTGTGCAGGAGGACCTTTCCTAGCGGTTCACCTTACCTCGTTCAAGCGAAGACCGCCATGAGTGTTAGTGCCTTCGAGGACGTATGGCTTGATGCATTTCCGGTCAGTCATCGAGGAGGGTGGAAACAACCGAAGTGTCTCAGACATGACCGTGTCCAGGTACTTCATCTCGTGCAGCTGTGAAAGACAATTGTCAATGTCACAATTACACATCTTGGACATGTTTGGTAAAGCCCCAGATGACGGTTTCGGCGAGGACCAGAGCCCAAATGAAACTAGATCAACTTTTAGCACTCGCTCGACCTTTGGAAGATCGTGGTACTCACCGCTTCCCAGGTGACCTCGCCACCGTGCGCAGCTAGAACCGTGTCGACCTCGCGCTGCGCACGTGTCTGCGCATCGGGGTGCGCAGCGAGCAGGTGGCAGAGGAAGCTGAGGTTGGTGGATGACGGGTCGAAGCCCGCGAGGAAGAAGAGGAAGGCCTGCGCTGTTATGTCTTCCTCGGTCAAAGCTGAAGGACGAAACGACAGGAGCTTAAACCTGAATACCTCGCGTTCAGTCTCGATAATTCAAACACATTTTTACACTTGCGTCGAAATATGATATTGAAGATTTCATTTCGGAAATCAAGCCGCTTGACGTGACATTTACTGGCTTTATGAGGTGCAAGAAATGTGTTTGTTGGCCATGCATTCAAACAAGTCTGTAGAGCTGCTTGGCTCCAGTATCCAGGTAACAATGTCCAGTAGCAAGTGTCTGATCACATCAGTATCTGATTGGCTGTGACCACGGGAGCTTGTAACTGGCAGACATCTTTTGGTCCGGATATTGTCATACAAGTTCTTACATATTCTTGTAGGGAATCCTTCAGAAAGCTTCGCAGTCTAACGCTCATTGGAATTTACATCCTGGATGTTGCCTTGTTTGCATGGCCTGTACCCACACCTGTTCCACACTCGCAGCTCCATCCACAATCATTTTACAAGGGGATCGGTGAAGATGGACCAACCCAACCACCGCCTGAAGAGGACAGAAACGGACCTTCTTTACCGGGGAGCCGCAATTATGAACAAACTTGCAGTTTGCGTAGTAAATTCAAACTTACAGTCAAAGAGTTTCCGACTAAAACGTTTTTTTTTTACACTTTTAGCGAATTTTTAATTTTTTAACAGGTTTATGCTAATTTGTCTAAATATTGTAAACATTGGCAATGACGTGTGTGTATGATGTGAGCGTGTGATCGGTATGATAGTTTTTAGACTCATGTCTACTTGATGTAAACTTAGCACTAGTTTTAACAAAAACTATTTCAACTGGGTTTTGAATGCTAAGCAAAGGACAACTAAATTTCCCGACGTTTCGTAACATGTACCAGTTACTTCATATTGTCAAAATATTGACACCGTTAATCATTGTTTAATAAAATAAAATTAAGCAACCCCTCCTCGGTCTTGTCTTGTAGCTCAATTGCCAGCACGAACCTAGCAGTTAGCAGCTATGATACTCACGTGGGTCGGCGCTATCGCGGGCCTGCATGAGCAAGTGTATCATGTCTGGTCGAACAATGTTGTGCTGCTCTCTGGCGGCGATTGTTTCGTGAACCAGAGTGCTGAAGAACTTGTTGGTGTCGCCGGGGAGCAGAGAGAATCCAAGTTTCTAGACACAAAGCGTAACACGCACTTTTCTTGAGAATACATTCAACTTCACTCTTTTAATCAAATCAAAACAGGGAAACTGATCATCTAATTCTACGATTGGTCGGTTGTTTTATGTCACATGCCAATGGGAATTACACCTTGCCAGTTACGAAGGACTGGCGAGTAGTACATCTGAATGTACTTGCTTAAATTAGTTCATGATAAACAGTGCTGGAGCTCAAGTGGAGAAACTATCCTCACTGAGTTTTGAAACACGCATAATTCCCACACAATTACAATTACAATGTTGACTCTGAACGGACACCAGTTTATCTGTACCTACAGTTTCTACGTCCGAATGCATGTTTCAATCTGTGAGGTTATAGGTAAGATATGCGTACCCTCATTATGTTTGGCGCTAAAGTAAAGCCGAAGAACACGAGCATCCTCTTCAAGCTGATGTTGGAAACTGCTTTCCCCATGAGATAAAACTCGTTGTCAGTGTCCTCGAAAGAGTCAACGCGGGCGCCGAACGCGCAGGTCGCAATCACGTCGTTGGCGTAGCGCGTGAAGAGGTCCTTGAGTTCCACCGACAACGTGCCGCCCTCCGCGGCTGAAAGACGTGGTGGCAAAGATGGACGTTGTAGATCCTTAGAAACTTAGGAGACTTCATTTAGCAACTAGTAACATCTTGATTATCTGCTACCATTGCGTAGTTTAGAGGTTTAGTCAGAGTCACAGCGCCAATGCAAACAATCAAACAAAAATGGAGGTCGCCATATATATTTTTTTTGCCCCAATCCCGCCCTGGCAGCATGACGGTCGCTTCACACTAAATCGCCTCTGCCTTACACTATCAAAGATTGTGCAGCCCGTTGCAAGCAACAGGAAGCTCTGATGTGCGGACATGCAAGGATTTATGCAAGGATCAACTAGGTCGTGGAGGTAGAATGCATTGTTCAGCTTTTCGGCTGGTATAATGCTGCCATGCTTGGTAGTTAGTTGGTTTGACATTCCAAGATGGAATCGAGAAGAGAGAGAGAGGCAGTAAAAAGACCGGCACTAAAGCAAGATTGTGACGATCAAAAACTCTGCCGTGACATGCAGTTAGAGAAGAGCAGGTTGCATTCCCACTAGAAGTGAGTTTGCTAAATCTGCGGTAGGGCTATCAATTTAGTCTAAGTGGGAGTTGGAATTGAAGTAGATGCAGGAATTTCTAGCTCTGGGAGGAGATTTTCCGTCAGAATGTCCACATTTCAGTGCAAAGGTAGTACCGTTTTTTTAAAGTGCCATCTGGCGTCGGTCGCTGTGTACCTGCATCAGAAAAGCGTGTCGCCATTTAAGGTGCTAATGATATATACTCACTCTCACAGCGTTTCTGTACGTGGTCTGCCATCTGACGGCCGCATTCAGCAACCAGCACGGACATGGCTCGCATCTTGCTAGATGTAAATGCCGGGCTGAGTGTGGAGCGCATGCGTTTCCAACGTTCCCCTGCACATCGTGCACAAGTCTTATACAACCACCAAACTGTTTGTCATGTTGGAAAAATCGGTCCTCGTGAGAACACCGAAGTTAAGCAACACTGCGCAGGGTCAGGTATTGGATGGGTGACCATCATACACATGGCCCGTTCTGTTCGGGAGAGAGGTTGGAGGGATGAAAGTTAAGCAACACTGTGCTGGGTCAGGTATTGGATGAGTGACCATCATACACATGACCAGTTCTGTTCGGGAGAGAGGTTGGAGGGATGAAAGTTAAGCAACACTGCGCTGATTCAGGTATTGGATGGGTGACCATCATACACATGACCAGTTCTGTTCGGGAGAGAGGTTAGAGGGATGAAAGTTAAGCAACACTGCGCTGGATCAGGTATTGGATGGGTGACCACCATACACATGGCCAGTTCTGTTCGGGAGAGAGGTTGGAGGGATGAAAGTTAAGCAACACTGCGCTGGGTCATGTATTGGATGGGTGACCATCATACACATGATCAGTTCTGTTCGGGAGAGAGGTTGGAGGGATGAAAGTTAGTACAGCAACTTCACTCGCCTTGCTTATCAAACTCTCAACAGCATGGATTTGTGGAGGAATCCTGTTATTCGCGTTGTACCGTCCTTCGGAAGGGACGTTAAGTCGGTGGTCTCCTTGGTGCTCTTCGACAGGAGTAGGCTAGGTGCCGGCACCGGGTTTTCGCTCCTCCATTCTAGGCTAGTTTAGGTTCATCATCATCCCAATTATCAACTGTTCATTCACCGACATCATTAGACCAGTGCCGCAGGACCCGTTGTCAAAACAGTGCGTCGTTAAACAACACAAATCAATCATTCAATCTTCAACAACCACAATCTCTTGTAGACCGGCCACTCAGCAAAGTTAGAACAATGGAAATCGATCAGCTTTCCAGACATTCTGATCACTGCAACGTTGTGGTCCAATAAAACCATTCACAACTTAAAAGTTAAAATCCTTGACGACGTAACAAAAATATTCGTCAGCATTTGAAATCCTTGCCAGGTCGTTCAGTTTCAGATCGTTACCTTCCAGAGATACGAGGCACCTTCCAACGATAGGATCGACGTCTATCGAGATAGTGGAACGGTGATGCAGGAAGTGCTCCGCGTCCTTGGTGGTGATGCTCCTGATCATTTCAGGATCGCACACCATGTAGACTGGTTTCATGAACTCGAAGAAACCAACGACTGGATTCCCGGGGCGCAGTCGATCGTAGACGCCTGCGGGCAGAGAGGCGGCGAGATCATGGCAGTACATTATCGTGGGTTCAGAGGCTTATCATATCAGAGAAGTCGATGTCATGGATGTCGTTGTTTCAGAACCAGCAGCTGACGCATACCAATAATGGGCCTCGTAAGTTTTCCGCGAGGAATTTTAACCTACCAATAGATAACTGGACATTCAACAGTGGCGTCTTAATATTCTGTCAACCAAAGTAACATCTTGCTTTCACCTGAAATGGTAGCATGACATCGACTGTGATCTTGAAAGAAAAAAAATATCGAAAAGATTTTCTCTCCATAGTAAAAAAATTTTTAATAAAGGAACATTTTTATTCTGTGACGGAATTTTTAAACACGTGACTTGTACTGTAATTGTCTATTATTATTATTGTTGTTTTATTGTTTATTGTTTTGATTGATAGAAACATTGACATGTTTAATATTGTGGTCCAATCAATCTGCAACCGCCGTGAGCGGTTTAGCAACCAGTTGAAAAACAAACAACAATTTTATGCTACTTTAGATAGCCGAGAAGACTTTAATTACCAAGGCTTCAAAAGATAATCGGTGATTACTGATCAGCCAAAATTCAGTTCAATTTTTTTCGATTTCTGTAGACAAATGTTTTTTTTTAAATGGCTGTAACCCGAAATGTCCGTCCTGCCAGAATGTACGTACCCTTGATATTCTCGGCGGAGGGGACGCGTTTCCACAGCGCTGGCAACATGTTCCCGAGGAAGGGTAGCGGTCGGTCGAATGGTATGTTGTTATGTTGGAAGTATGAGAAGGACCGCGTTCCTAGGAAGTAAAGGGCGACGAGGACGACGCCCAGGAGGACCCAAATCACCGCCATCGTGGTCGACAAGCCTGCGAAGTGCACCAAGAATTGTCCCAGCAAACAAAAAAACGCTGCGTTGCTATTGTAAACGATGGCAAATGTGGATACAAATTACCTAATGTTTGATTTTTCTGAGGGTTTCAGAGCAATTGTCATTGTTTTTGTGGTTTTATGGTGTCTTCTCTTTTATGAAGGGATTGCAGTCCTAAATATAACTTGATTTTTTCAACCTTTTTCAATATGGACGAATGCCAAAGTACTTAACAAAAATTAATCAAGGTATTGGAAGTACCTGAGATAGTGACATGAAATTATGCAGAATATATTTAAACCTAAATTTATTTACTCATTGCGCGTTATAAAGTGCATGAATGTTAGAAATAAAACTGGTCGAATAACCAGACCATTTTCACAGAACAAAGCCATCGAGGCATCGTAGGTAACAACGAGGCAATGTAATTGTGACGGTACAAGATTGAGAATGCACGCGAGTTCCATCAATAACTAGGCGTATATCACTTTATTATTGTATCCACGTGAAGCGTTTCAGAGATAATTAAATAACTGTGTTGAAGTTACGCTGTGTCGTGAAGATTGCATGCAAAAACATTATCAAACACAGACGGTTATTTTTATTTCTACAGGAAATCTAAAAAAAAATAAAAAATTGTATCAACTCACCAATCTAAGAATATGCCTCGCCAAAAATCCGCTCAATAGTGGAATAAAGCTCACCTAACCAATCGTTATCTTGCCCAACACACTTTTTATCTGATAAGGAAAGTACAAATCATAACATTATGATTGCATGAAGGACAGTACAGCGTCAAGTACCGATGTGAATTGCACCTGTCGATGCTCACTTCCAGTGCAAAGACAAGTTACCTAACACTGTCAACTGTCAAGATATTTGTATGTACCTAACCTTCACAGAGTCATAACACCTTTTAGTGGGCAACATTAGATGACAAGCAAGAAAGCAAGGTTTTCATGGACTGTCATGGACCTCTGAAATGTTGACACTAACGTCCTCTCGTATCACCAACTGGTCTTCTCTGGCTTTCACCATCAACCTAAGACTGCAAGACTGCAACGCTGCAAGACTGCAGGACGTGCTCCTGGATACTGCATAGAGGCGACGATTATGTACAAGGCTGAATGCATGCAAGGCTTGTTAAAACTTACTAAAGATGTTTTAAAAATGGGAAGGAAGTGTCTGCAATCAATACGGTTGAAGCATTTTGCAAGTTTATTCAAATTTGAAGTAAAATAGAAAAATATTAAATGCAGTTAATGAAATGATGACAAAATACAGATGCAAGCTTATCTTTATGAACACTATAATGTCTCAAAAATTGATGCCCAAACGGGGCATTGAAGCCCGAATCCCCGTTAGGACATCAATTTTTGAGACGGTTATAGTGTTCATAATAATAAAATACCCCGCGCATTGCAAGCGTTTGCAATTTAAATCAGATTTCATACAAATGCAAGCGTGTTTTAGCCAACAGGGCCAAACAATGAACTCGCTATTAGTTTTAGTTATGTCGCTGTTTTAGTTATGGAAGACTGAGGGTTGGTAATATCGCGGGCTAATTGACAGTTTGGCCCTAGAGTTGTCTTTCCGTCTGTCATTTCGTGTTTCAAATGTAAACCAGTTTCTTGATATACATAATTTCAAACAACATTTGTTCTTATTACGTTTAGAAATAATGCTCATCAATCTGCGTGCCCATCAGACACTTTACACTGCATCTCGTGCGTGAGCTTGCGACACTCTGACGCATATTTGAAGGCAATACGCATCAAACAACGACGCACGTCGTCTAATAATTATTTGGTAACACACTTGCTTGAAAGTGATCGCGAGTTGACGGCCAAAAGTCAGTGTATTTGCCATGGCTGCTGGGTGGTAGGGAACCAAGCGCGCGACGGCATATGTTGTCAAACCAACTTTAACATGTCTGCAAAGTTTCGTATGTTTATTGATATCTCGACTCTCATACTGGACTTTGTTCTCAATGTGCGTACTATACTTATTATTATTTGTGGTGTTTAACGACGCACTGTTTTGACAACTGGCCCTGCGGCACTGGTCTAATGGCGTCGGTGAATGAGTGGATGATGATGAACCTAACCTAGCCTAGAAGGGAGGAGAGGAAACCCGGTGCCGGCACGTAGCCTACTCCTGTCGAAGAGCACCAAGGGGACCACCGGCTTAACGTCCCTTCCGAAGGACGGTACAACGCGAACAACAGGATGCCTTCACAAATCCATGCTGTCGAGAGGTTGATAAGCAAGGCGAGTGAAGTTGCTGTACTAACTTGCATCCCTCCAAACTCTCTCCCGAACAGAACTGGTCATGTGTATGATGGTCACCCATCCAATACATGACCCAGCGTAGTGTTGCTTAACTTTCATCCCTCCAACCTCTCTCCCGAACAGAACTGGTCATGTGTATGATGGTCACCCATCCAATACCTGACCCAGCGCAGTGTTGCTTAACTTTCATCACTCCAACCTCTCTCCCGAACAGAACTGGTCATGTGTATGATGGTCACCCATTCAATACCTTTCCCAGCACAGTGTTGCTTAACTTTCATCCCTCCAACCTCTCTCCCGAACAGAACTGGTCATGTGTATGATGGTCACCCATCCAATACCTGACCCAGCGCAGTGTTGCTTAACTTTCATCCCTCCAACCTCTCTCCTGAACAGAACTGGTCATGTATATGATGGTCACCCATCCAATACCTGACCCAGCGCAGTGTTGCTTAACTTCGGTGATCTAACGAGAACCGGTGTTTCCAACATGCCAAACCTTTCGGTGCGTACTACATGTGTCCGTTCCACTTGCTTCTCTCCATGCTAATCAGTGTGGGGTCTCAGATTGCGTAGCACCAGGTCTCCATCGTGCATTCGCACTTCTCGGGCAGATTCCAGGTACATATTTCCCAGTTGGAGCGTCTCGACTTCGGTACTTTTAGTTATTGTTTGCTGCTGCTCGAGTAAGAACTGGCGATGTCAGCCCAGCGCTGAGTCAACGCCTCCCTGGGCACGGCGTCGATCTTGAATAGGAGGTTCCAGCCGGTGGTTTGCGTGGTCATCAGGTACGCGTTGTCGGGGTCCTGGAGGTGCGAATATGCGCCCATTACGAGGCTCTGGCAGAGGCGGCCCGCTACGCAAGTCTGCAAGAGGAAGAGAGCAGAAGACTCTGTAAGGTTGAGGGTTAAACTGCCTTAGCGGAAAAAAATATATATACTGACCTTCAAAAACTATACCGACAAAAATGGTAAATCCTCTTCAGCGAATGGAGGTACTGTCTTTTAGAGTTAAAATATATATCATCTTTTTTCTCGCAGATTACTCGCAATTGAGACTGGATTGCATCCAAATAATTTTTGCCCCAAAGACTGATACAAGCATTCATTAAAAAATATGGAAATAATTTGAGTCGTAATTAATTAATTGTTAAAAACTACAGCCGCAAGCGGCATCTGATGGCAGCTGTCGCTACCACGTGCTGCCGGCCTCGCTTGCTCTCAACCTACAGAACCCATAAACGGGTAAAAACAATCGAAAGTATACCTTTTGTTTCAGACCCAAAACGCACAAAAATGATACCTTTGCAATGATTGGAGGCGCTATCGACGTTTACCTTGAGCAGTGCTAGCTCCTCGACGGGCAACTTTCTCACCGTCGAGTACCCAGCGATCACGTGGCCGGCGACGTCGAGGGGGTCACCGTCGGCGTCGCGACGCTGCAGCATCAAGTAGCACACGGCGATTGCCAACTCGAACAGCAGACACGACTTCTGCAAAGCGTTTTGCAAGGCGACAATTGCATAATCTATATGCTGTCAAGAAATTGTTTTGCTAAGTGAATGTAGCGCTATCTTTTCAAACTCCCTCCCGAACGAGGCAGGGAGACGACGGTCATCAATCTTAACCTGACTCACGATATTGTGGAGCAGAGAAAACGTACAGAAATAATTCTTGTAAACTCGATATCATTCACTTTTCAATAAAAGTAACAGAAATATCAACACAAAACCTTGGGGCAGGTTTCATGGGGTTCCTCTCGCAGATTATTGAAAGAGATAAGGACATTTCCGATCTATTCTTGTCTCTCTCGTACAGCGGATATAGTTTCCTCTGTAATTATCTTCCTCTCCCACTTCCTCTCTCTTCTTCCTCCAATAGAGAGACGCTAACGCGCTCCTGCGATAGATTTCTAAGCTAAACGAGCAGCGATTAAGTATAAATACCTGAGAGTCGCCGAAGTCGATGACCGCGTGGATCTCCCAGTCTTCGCCCTGCCCCTGGTTCTGACTGGGTCGCACCAAGACGTTCTGTTCGTTGAAGTCTCCGTGGATGACTCCACGCTCCAGCCACTCCATGGCGGGGACCACGAGGGCGTCGAACTCGTCCAGCGCGCGCGAAACTAGCGCCAACTTCTCCGGCGACGTCACGGCGAACAAGAACTTGCGTAGCTCCGTCGGCACGGCTTCCAGGAACCAGAGCGATCTGTGCGTCGCAAAGACTGGATGGTCGAAACTCTGGAAGAATGAGGGATGGGATGGGGGGGGGGGGAGGTCCATGTCAGACATCTCAAAAAACTTCACAATAATATTTGCGCGGCTGAGGATGCTTCTTATTCTTAAAGGGGACGCAGAAATCATCATCTCTAAAAATAAATTAACAAAATTCTCTCTTACTAAATTGAAGATGGGTTCAGCTAAGGCCTATTCTAATGTTTACTCATACAAATGAATGAATATCCATCACAATTGGCACTTTTCCTTCTGAAGCGTCAGATGTAATTTATATAATTATATTTAATCATCAGTATTTATTTCTTCGTTACTGACCTTTAGCACCTGGTCGAGTTGAGCCACATACCGGCCGGCCTGGTAGAAGATCCGGTCAGTGCAGGTAACTTGGTGCAGGATGGTCCCAGGCTGGAAGGTCAGAAGTCGCACCAAGTTTTTGATGTCAGCTCTGGTGCCATCGCCTGTAAACCACGACCTCGACATTCAAGTGGGTTTAGTCCAGCAGGAGGCCTCGGTTGCTTATACCGGTACACGGCCCATGGCAGATCAATAGTTTGGCCAAAAAGGGGGCCGAGGGAAAAACAGGTGCCGTTACCCAGCCTGTAATCAGGGCACCAAGAGCTGGTCACGGCTCTCAGCATGCTGATGGCTGATCTGAAGACATTTGGTACATCGCCGCTCTTTTACTTTTGTCCATCGAACGGTTTGTCGTGTTGGAAACACCGGTCCTCGTGAGATCACCGAAGTTAAGAAACACTGCGCTGGGTCAGGTATTGGATGGCTGACCATCATACACATGACTAGTTCTGTTCGGGAGAGAGGTTGGAGGGATGAAAGTTAAGCAACACTGCGCTGGGTCAGGTATTGGATGGGTGACCATTATACACATGACCAGTTCTGTTTGGGAGAGAGGTTGGAGGGATGAAAGTTAAGCGACACTGCACTGGGTCAGGTATTGGATGGCTTACCATCATACACATGACCAGTTCTGTTTGAGAGAGAGGTTGGAGGGATGAAAGTTAAGCAACACTGCGCTGGGTCAGGTATTGGATGGCTTACCATCATACACATGACCAGTTCTGTTCGGGAGAGAGGTTGGAGGGATGAAAGTTAGTACAGCAACTTCACTCGCCTTGCTTATCAACCTCTCGACAGCATGGATTTGTGGAGGAATCCTGTTGTTCACGTTGTACCGTCCTTCGGAAGGGACGTTAAGCCGGTGGTCCCCTTGGTGCTCTTCGACAGGAGTAGGCTACGTGCCGGCACCTGGTTTCCCCTCCTCCCTTCTAGGCTAGGTTAGGTTCATCATCATCCACTCATTCACCGACGCCATTAGACCAGTGCCACATGGCACGTTGTCAAAACAGTGCGTCATTAAACACCACAAATCAATAAATTCTTTTGTCCACTTGAATAATTTCTTTGCTGCAATTACTTGAAGGGCTTTCATTTGGGCATTTCTATATTTCTATATCAGTTTCAGAATTACTAGGCTCACTAGAAAGGCTGATAAAAGTTCACACGATATTGTGGCAGTTACTGATACCTCATTGTGCAGGCCTCTCATGCTAAATGTCAATATGCTCGTTCCGAAGTCTTTCATTGCTTGACCCCCTGCGTTAATTACCTTTGGATTTGATGACCTCCACGGAGAAGAAGTCACCGTTGACGTTCCTCACGGGCTGCGGGCACGTGATGCCGTTCTCCCCTGCGGATATCAAAATTTCAGCCTGTTTTTTATAGTGTTAAAGTGTACTGAGTATTGATCGGGTGATGATGAGGATGATGATGATGAGCCTAGAGGGAGTCACCGTAATCTCTGTCGAAACCTGCGGCTCAATTTTTTCTCTGAAGTATGGTAAAATTTTCAGAACTCGACAAATACCGAGAAAATAGCAGAAATATAATAAATGCTCTCCCACCTTTCACAAAAGGCCTTCCAGTGAGAGGTCGCCCACCCCGACGCCGACTCGGTCCTGTGCTGCTTAACTTCTGTGTTCCAATAAGAGGTGGTGTATCTAATGGCGAGACAGAGACAAGGAATTGCTGAGCTCACCGAGATGGAGCATCATCTTCGTCTGCGCGTCGAAGAAGTTGAGCTTTTTGGAGTCGAGCGAGTTGACAATCTTCATGATGAAGCCGTGGGTCCAGCTTCCCTCTGGCTGCTTCCCTTTAGCCACCTGGACACGGGACGGGACACAAGCTGTGGTATTTTAAGTGTTTCATAACCTGTTGCCAATAATTGATTGCTTGTCTTCAATGTTGATCAGCTGACTGGATCCTATGCTCTATCCAGGTTATTTGATATCACCTGGGTGGGTCCTATGCTCTATCCAGGTTATTTGAGATCAGCTGACTGGATCCTATGCTCTATCCAGGTTATTTGAGATCAGCTGGCTGGATCCTATGCTCTATCCAGGTTATTTGAGATCAGCTGGCTGGATCCTATGCTCTATCCAGGTTATGTGAGATCAGCTGGCTGGATCCTATGCTCTATCCAGGTTATTTGATATCACCTGGGTGGGTCCTATGCTCTATCCAGGTTATTTGAGATCAGCTGACTGGATCCTATGCTCTATCCAGGTTATTTGAGATCAGCTGGCTGGATCCTATGCTCTATCCAGGTTATTTGAGATCAGCTGGCTGGATCCTATGCTCTATCCAGGTTATGTGAGATCAGCTGGCTGGATCCTATGCTCTATCCAGGTTATTTGAGATCAGCTGGCTGGATCCTATGCTCTATCCAGGTTATTTGAGATCAGCTGGCTGGATCCTATGCTCTATCCAGGTTATTTGAGATCAGCTGGCTGGATCCTATGCTCTATCCAGGTTATTTGAGATCAGCTGGCTGGATCCTATGCTCTATGCAGGTTATTTGAGATCAGCTGACTGGATGCTATGGTCTATCCAGGTTATTTGAGATCAGCTGGCTGGATCCTATGCTCTATCCAGGTTATTTGAGATCAGCTGGCTGGATCCTATGCTCTATCCAGGTTATTTGAGATCAGCTGGCTGGATCCTATGCTCTATCCAGGTTATTTGAGATCAGCTGGCTGGATCCTATGCTCTATCCAAGTTAATTGAGATCAGCTGGCTGGATCCTATGCTCTATCCAGGTTAATTGAGATCAGCTGGCCAGACCAGAATAGGGCAGAAGAGATTGCACCAAACTTGCAAGTGGAGTTCTAAGCACGCTAAGAATAAAAAATGGTAGTCGTCGTTGCAGGTGTCGCCCTTTGCAAGCGGAAAGAAGAACGCTCTCCACCTAAAATGCAGTGATCGCTTTCAAAACATCTGCAGAGCAGAGTAAATCAGCTCCAATTATCGTGCCGCCCAAGCAAGGGCAAACTGGTTGCCCTTGCTTGTAATGGGTTTGTTCCTGGTCCTTGCATTCATTGAGTAATTTGTGTTTGCTGTCATTTGCTAATAGTACTAGCTTGACTGACGGGTGATTGACGGGTGATTCGCGCCATCTCTGACCCTAACGCAACATATATTAGGGCCGACCTTGACTCAGAGGATCGAAGCCACGTGATGCGATCTCCGCACAGCTGATGTTATCGACGCGTCGGTCAGTACCCCCCCCCCCCCCCCCCCCCCGTGCTATCGCTCGTGAAGGTAAACACGAGATTCCGAGCCGAAAATCAATGCTCTTGCAGTGCAGGCGTTGAGCATGCAGGTTTAGCATTCATGCGATGTTATGCGATTGCCATTTCAATGTAAACACAAGCTTCCTAAACAAACCCATTGAGTTTACAGTCAGATAATACGGGCTTAAATTATTCAAATAAGACCCGGCGAAAGTGTAGATTAAAAATAAAAGCCTCCGTAATACACTTATCAAACAGTAACGTTGCACTAAACCACAAAAACATTGATAATACAAGCTTCAGTTGAGTGCAAAGTTGGATAAATTTAAGTGTTTTAGCCTAACAATTGGTGCCCATCTTCCCGTTGCACAGAGTGACCGACGATACGCTTGGTAAGGGTCATTAAAACAGACCGGTTATTTTAAAGTTTGACCTCATGCACTTTAGGTCTGTACCTTGATGTGATAATTCCGGTCATCATATGAGTTGTGTTCTGCGACGTCAATGTCGACCAGCCCGTAGAGACGTCTCGCCAACTCGACGACGTCGTCGATGGAGGTCTGAGGTCTAATGAGCACCCCTGGTTTCAGTACGGCACCCGATGCGTCGTCGTCGTCCATCGCGCCAGCACTGCGCGCTCCACGGCAACATCCTGTAGACTCTAGAAGGCGTCCTCTCGGCAATCAGCACCGACCTCGCTTATCGCTCATCGGTCCAACGGTCGATTGTATCTCTCCCGCGCTCATTGACTGGCAAAATAGTCTAAAGCTGGAGCTGCTCGTGGATGTGCGCGGTCCACCCAAGGTTTATTTATAGTCTGGCCCAAAGACCCCCTACGTCTACAACTGAAGGGTACTCCAAGGAACTCTGATGTAAAGTGAAATATAAACAGTCTTAGTTTGAAAATATATTTAAAAATAAGTTGTGTTTTTTATTGTTATTATTATGAACACTATAACCGTCTCAAAAATCGATGCCCAAACGGGGACTCGAACCCCGATCTCCACCTGTCGCGGGTGTTGCTCTAACCCATTGAGCTACTTGGACCCCGATCT
This sequence comes from Protonemura montana, assembly GCA_947568835.1. Lineage (NCBI taxonomy): Eukaryota > Metazoa > Arthropoda > Insecta > Plecoptera > Nemouridae > Protonemura > Protonemura montana. The sequence continues at coordinate 25,922,681 of OX387605.1, forward strand.
CCACCTGTCGCGGGTGTTGCTCTAACCAATTGAGCTACTTGGACCCCGATCTCCACCTGTCGCGGGTGTTGCTCTAACCAATTGAGCTACTTGGACCCCGATCTCCACCTGTCGCGGGTGGTGCTCTAACCAATTGAGCTACTTGGACCCCGATCTCCACCTGTCGCGGGTGTTGCTCTAACCAATTGAGCTTCTTGGACCCCGATCTCCACCTGTCGCGGGTGTTGCTCTCACCAATTGAGCTACTCGAACCCCGATCTCCACCTGTCGCGGGTGTTGCTCTAAGCAATTGAGCTACTTGGACCCCGATCTCCACCTGTCGCGGGTGTTGCTCTAACCAATTGAGCTACTTGGACCCCGATCTCCACCTGTCGCGGGTGTTGCTCTAACCAATTGAGCTACTTGGACCCCGATCTCCACCTGTCGCGGGTGTTGCTCTAACCAATTGAGCTACTTGGACCCCGATCTCCACCTGTCGCGGGTGTTGCTCTAACCAATTGAGCTACTTGGACCCCGATCTCCACCTGTCGCGGGTGTTGCTCTAACCAATTGAGGTACTTGGACCCCGATCTCCACCTGTCGCGGGTGTTGCTCTAACCAATTGAGCTACTTGGACCCCGATCTCCACCTGTCGCGGGTGTTGCTCTAACCAATTGAGCTACTTGGACCCCGATCTCCACCTGTCGTGGGTGTTGCTCTAACCAATTGAGCTACTTGGACCTCGATCTCCACCTGTCACGGGTGTTGCTCTAACCAATTGAGCTACTTGGACCCCGATCTCCACCTGTCGCGGGTGTTGCTCTAATCAATTGAGCTACTTGGACCCCGATCTCCACCTGTCGCGGGTGTTGCTCTAATCAATTGAGCTACTTGGACCCCGATCTCCACCTGTCGCGGGTGTTGCTCTAACCAATTGAGCTACTTGGACCCCGATCTCCACCTGTCGTGGGTGTTGCTCTAACCAATTGAGCTACTTGGACCCCGATCTCCACCTGTCACGGGTGTTGCTCTAACCAATTGAGCTACTTGGACCCCGATCTCCACCTGTCGTGGGTGTTGCTCTAATCAATTGAGCTACTTGGACCCCGATCTCCACCTGTCGCGGGTGTTGCTCTAACCAATAGAGCTACTTGGACCCCGATCTCCACCTGTCGCGGGTGTTGCTCTAATCAATTGAGCTACTTGGACCCCGATCTCCACCTGTCGCGGGTGTTGCTCTAATCAATTGAGCTACTTGGACCACGATCTCCACCTGTCGCGGGTGTTGCTCTAATCAATTGAGCTACTTGGACCCCGATCTCCACCTGTCGCGGGTGTTGCGATTGGGTCCTCTGACTGTTTGGCTGGTCCGCAGTGACCAACCAAGAGACAGAGAGCCAAGAGAGTTCATCGTGTTTCATTGATTCAGTGAAGAAAACTCAGTAAAAAGCGAACAGAACGTGAATGTTCGAGAATGAATTGAGCTGGTCACTGTTCTGTATAAGTGTGTCTCAGTAGACTTGTCATATGTGAAATGGTGTACACTTTGTTACGCGATAAAGAAATACAATTTGGGTTTAAAACTAGCTGTACCGAGTGATCTCCAGGTGACGGGTACCTCTCCCATAGCCAAGCGAGATCGAGATACACCTACCGAGAACCGCGAGTACCATACACAACCGTCCCCGAAAGCAACCGAAAGCAACCGAAAGCAACCGAAAGCAACTGGAAAATAATAATAAAAACTATTAGAAACGCTATCCCTTCACGCAACACCGCAGTTTTCACAATGTCACACTAGATGGCGCTGGCAGCGATAACGCAACGGACATGAAGTTATCAACGCAAAAACCGTTTTGAAATCTTTGTCTTTAAACTTAAACCAGAACTAAACGGCACATACTTTGTAAAAATTGCTCCTATGCATCTGAAATAATCTTTGTTCTGGTATATGTGTTATTTTGTTGATTATCTTGTAGTGTGACAGTTGGCACTCGGTTGTGTTCGCTGTGTGCTGTGTGGTAGGGTTGGATCAAGATCAATGCTACAGCATACTTACCTGGCGTAGGGGTTACCTTGATCATCAAGGAGGTTCCCCCAGGGTGAGGCTCTTCCATTGCACTACGGTTGGGCTGACCCCTGCGATGATCTCAAATGTAGATTACTCGGGCGCGTAATTTTTGGTAGTCGGGGCTGCGTTCGCGCGGCCCCGGATAATGTCTTGAAAGGTGAATAGTATCTAATGTGCTACAGGAACGGATGTCACGGGATGAGATCGTTATCATCCATGACCAGTTCTGTTCGGGAGAGAGATTGTAGGGATAAAAGTTGAGCAACACTGCGCTGGGTCAGGTATTGGATGGGTGACCATCATATACATGACCAGTTCTGTTCGGGAGAGAGGTTGGAGGGATGAAAGTTAGTAAAGCAACTTCACTCGCCTTGCTTATCAACCTCTCGACAGCATGGATTTGTGGAGGAATCCTGTTGTTCGCGTTGTACCGTCCTTCGGAAAGGAGTTTAAGTAGGTGGTCGCCTTGGTGCTCTTTGACAGGAGTACACACTGCAGTGTTGCCGGTACCGAGTTTTCCCGCCTCCCTTTTAGGCTAGGTTAGGTCCATCATCATCCACTCATTCACCGACGCTATCAGACCAGTGCCACTTGGCCAGATGTCAAAACAATGCGTCGCTAAACACACGAATTAATCAATCAATTATTTGGTAAAATCACCAATGATGCTCGCGATGAAATACGAACAGAATCCAGATGATTTAGCGGAAAGTATCGATTTAAATGAACATTCTGATCCAGTCAGATATTTATTTGCTTTACAAACGCTGAAAACGTAGAGTCAGGAGGATCCAAAATACAGAAATATTGTTACCTTATCTCGATCCTCTACGACAGTTTAATTTTTGTTATATATTTCAAACTTGAGAAGCTGGCTGAAGTTGACGTTTCTAAGTCAGCGATTCTACACTCAAGGGGCAATTTTGTGCAAAATAAAAAAGTACTTAAAAAAAAATGCATCATTCCATTGGCAGTAAGTTATTGTTGATGACTCAGGAGTACCAACTCCATGGCAATAGGAGTTGAGATTGGGTAAAACCGGACATAATTTATTTTGAAGTTGGTAGTGAGGGAATCTGGAGACGAAATTAAGAATAATAATTTCACATGCACTGAAATTGCAAATGTTGGCAATACTCGACCTTACCGAATCAGTAACGCCTGAACATCCGAATCTGTAACTATCGAGCTGTCACAGACTTCAGACAGCTTCGGCGCCACTTTGAAACCAATCAAGAGTTTATCCGGGGCCGCGCGAACGCAGCCCCGACTACCAAAAATTACGCGCCCGAGTAATCTACATTTGAGATCATCGCAGGGGTCAGCCCAACCGTAGTGCAATGGAAGAGCCTCACCCTGGGGGAACCTCCTTGATGATCAAGGTAACCCCTACGCCAGGTAAGTATGCTGTAGCATTGATCTTGATCCAACCCTACCACACAGCACACAGCGAACACAACCGAGTGCCAACTGTCACACTACAAGATAATCAACAAAATATCACATATACCAGAACAAAGATTATTTCAGATGCATAGGAGCAATTTTTACAAAGTATGTGCCGTTTAGTTCTGGTTTAAGTTTAAAGACAAAGATTTCAAAACGGTTTTTGCGTTGATAACTTCATGTCCGTTGCGTTATCGCTGCCAGCGCCATCTAGTGTGACATTGTGAAAACTGCGGTGTAGCGTGAAGTAGCGGCGTTTCGAAAGGTTCCTTTGTTTTATTTATTTATTTGTGTTGTTTAACGACGCACTGTTTTGACAACGTGCCATGCGGCACTGATCTAATGGCGTCGGTGAATGAGAGGATGATGATGAACCTAACCTAGCCTAGAAGGGAGGAGGGGAAACCCGGTGCCGGCACGTAGCCTACTCCTGTCGAAGAGCACCAAGGGGACCACCGGCTTAACGTCCCTTCCAAAGGACGGTACAACGCGAACAACAGGATTCCTTCACAAATCCATGCTGTCGAGAGGTTGATAAGCAAGGCGAGTGAAGTTGATGTACTAACTTTCATCTCTCCAACCTCTCTACCGAACAGAACTGGTCATGTGTATGATGGTCACTCATCCAATACCTGACACAGCACAGTGTTGCTTAACTTTCATCCCTCCAACCTCTCTCCCGAACAGAACTGGTCATGTGTATGATGGTCACCCATCCAATACCTGACCCAGCGCAGTGTTGCTTAACTTTCATCCTTCCAACCTCTCTCCCGAACAGAACTGGTCATGTGTGTGATGGTCACCCATCAAATACCTGACCCAGCACAGTGTTGCTTAACTTTCATCCTTCCAACCTCTCTCCCGAACAGAACTGGTCATGTGTGTGATGGTCACCCATCAAATACCTGACCCAGCACAGTGTTGCTTAACTTTCATCCCTCCAACCTCTCTCCTGAACAGAACTGGTCATGTGTATGATGGTCACCCATCAAATACCTGACCCAGCACAGTGTTGCTTAACTTCGGTGATCTCATGAAACATTACTGAGAGTAAGTTTACCATATTTCTGTGTCCGCTCTGTGAGTAGCAAGACTTTTAGTTCAGCCGATACAAAATATTACTGAACCAAGATTTGTTCACTGCGTTATAATTATGTTTGCTACACTCTCCGTTGTTAACAAAGGAGGCTGTGACTAGAGAGGAAAAATCAGCTCGACACTTATAATAGCTACGGAAAAATTAATTACCTTGACTTGGTAATTCTAGATGACTTGATTGTTTTTAGACTCAAGTCTACTTGATCTAATCTTAGCACTTGTTTCTGTCAATTCTAGTTGTCTCTTGGGCACAGGAAACAAAGTCACCTCAGCTGTCATCGATGTCTATGTCAAAGTGGGGCAACGCTGTCCCCCAAATTAGTGTAACACCCCGTCCCTATGCGTACCGTAATGCGTGCGATGCACTTGACGCATACGTCGCCGATTGGGAAGCGACGCATGGCCGTGTCGCGACATCGCGACGCCAGAATGCCGTCGTCGGGGACCCCATGGTGACAAGGATTGTCGCCGTGCTCTGGGACGTGATACAAGCGAGGACACAGACCGTCGACAAAGGTACGTGCCAGACCACTAAAATTAACCCATAAATGCGTCAGCTATTTTGACTGGTGGATTTCGTGAAACGAAAATACTGCAGGTTTGATTCAAATATACTTTTAGAACAACCGAACAACCGAGTGACCGAGTCAGCATGACATCGTCGTTCGTTTGTGTTGCAGCCATGCGTTGCTTGAAACTTTCCAACCAGACGATGGAAAAGGTCGCCCGGGAAGCGGGGTCGAAGTCGCCGTCCGAGGATTACCTGGTCCGCGGATCGGGGGACGATGGCTTCAGCATGAAGAGTATGAGCACCGAGACACTGATCTCTCTGGACCCCTTCGCGTTCTGCGTCAATTGCCTCTACGCCCGATCACACGACGCAGCGCTAAACGAACGTCGATGACCGTTGATGGGATAATTATTTTAGTGCCAGATTTCAAACGTTGGTTTCTGAGATTGATGCTAGGTAGCGCTAGGAATCAACGGCACACACCACGTGACCAAAACAGCCAACAACTGTTGTTAGCTCATCGTTCAGAAGCGAAGATTTTAGAAGAATTTCCGTGGAAATGCCAGGAAAACCAAGCGAAGGAAATGGAATCGAAGAAAATGGGATACCAGCAAATACGGAACATAATTCAGCACCAGTTACGGAAGAAGGTGAGGTAGTTGCAGAAGTGGAGGTGACTCAAACAGATCGGCTGAATAAGAAATTGTTGTCCTCCTTTCTGGAACGAATGAATACGGACAACTTGTTTTGTTCTTCAACTAACGAAGAAGAGCCGGCTAAGACCGAGCCACAGGATTTTTAAGATTTATTTTGTATTTTACATTTACTAATCAAGCTGGTTGTTCGGTAAAGTGGATTTTGTGACAGTTGAAACTGGGCGTCACCCTCGGTAGACAGATCAGCTGGTCTGGACAGATGTTATCGAAATTTTCCCGCCGGTTGTCCACGCACTAGAGAAGAGAATTTGTATGATCACTCGGTAGTTTCTTTTGTTGGGCTAAAATGGCTCTGCACTATTCTCTTTACGACATGTCTGATGATGAAGGTGACCAAGCTCGCGGTATCTCAGATGAAGAAGATGAACCTCAAGCTATTGAAGAAATTGTTGAGGGTGAAGTCGAACCGTTTGGTAATGGTGACAATGAGGATGCTGACGAAGGGAACGAACTCTTCGGCGATACGAATGCACTGGCAACCGATGCTGATAAAAAAGAAGCAAAAGAGAAAAAAGTTCGTAAGGCAAGCCAAGTACCGAAGATGAACACCGAAAGATTAAAAGGTCCGGGTGGTATCATTGCCATTGACGGGTTGTTCAGCGACTTCAAGATGCAGGGACGTGGGCATGAAGCTGAAGACCTGGAGCAGATACTGAAGCGTATGATGAGGTGGACTCATTGCATGTATCCATGCTTTGCTTTTCCTGACTGCATAGAGCAGATCGAGCGACTGGGACACAGAATGGACATCAAGGTGAGATGTTTGGGGTGTGTTGATTATGTACTTGGGCAAGGTTTTTAGAAACAGGTCCAAGTTACCAATATTAGTTTGTGCCAATCTATGTCAAACTGTGGGTGGAATTGTTCCCGAACTTGATTGTGTTCCAGACTCGAGGCTTGTGATTCAAATAGCAGTATCTAATAAGTAGCTAGGCAGATGTTACGCTAGTTGTGTCACACTGTAGAATGAATGATTTGAAACACATGCTGACCCTTTTAAAAGTGTTCAAGAGACAGAAACTAGATAACAATTTATTTTCCATTAAAAATCCAGTGTTAAAATAGTCAAAGAATAGGAAAAATTAATTGAAAATGTGTTAAATACCTGATTGCAAAGCCTGCAGGCCTGGTACATATCAGTACAATGAACATACCAAATCTGCAAGTTTTGTTTTAACTCGAAGATTGTTGGTGAGAGTAGCAAGCAGAGCAAAATCTTCACATGTGTGTGTTTATTTTGTATGATTATTTATTTGTTTACTTTTTTGTTTGCGCTCGATTGGCCAAACAAACTTTGGATAGCACGTTTTAGTGTTCTCAGCTTTCACTCCGTGCATTTTGCAGCAAAGTCGGTCAAATAATTTTGTAACTTTTAGAAACTTACTAACATTTTCAGATCTTTTGGAGTTCTTTGGGATAAAGATATGATTTGCAACAAAATTAAGAAGCTGCAAAGTTTTAAAGCCCATATGTTTTTGTCCCTCTTTTTATTCAAACATATTCGATGTTAGTTTGTGAATTTTGGCTGTTTTACCTATAAATGGATTGACTTCTCTATGATTTTTTTTAGACTCGTGTCTACTTGATGTAAACTTAGCACTAGTTTTAACAAAAACTATTTCAACTGGGTTTTCAATGCTAAGTAAAGAACAACTTAATTTCCTAACATTTTCTCATTATATTATTTCATCACTTGCTTTTCATTTTATAATCTCTTTTATGATTTAATCATCACAAAATATCGCTACGCTCATCTCACAACGCATCTAGTAGGTAGTAGTACGTACTATAATTTTTGGAATGGGTTAGTTTTTTTTAACAAATGTGTCCAACTTGCTATTTTGGTTTTGCCCCAAGCCCAATAGCAGGATGAGAGTGTGATTTCTTACATGGATTGTTGGATACCCGTGATATAATTAGAGCCAGATTTTATTTTTTTAAATATTGTTAAGTCCACATCATAGCTGCAAGTATGGATAAAGAAACCTGTTTAATTGTTATGATTAATACCGTTTGACAATTCTCTATAGCGCTAAGTATGTACAGAGAAGAAGCTTTTACATGAGAAAAATACAAAATAGTTTCTTCAAAATAAAACATAATAAAAATTGATTTTAGACTCATGTTCCTTAAAAACCAGTTCAAATAGTTTTTGTTAAAAACATAATAACAAAAACTTACAAAGTAAATGCTTCACTTTGTCAATTTAACAGTATTTTAACAATTGAACAAGATTCGTGAAGCACAATCGGTTTCAGCTCCCGCGTGGAAATGCCAGAAAAACAAAAAACCCTGCAAACTGATTTAAATTTCCAGTGGGAGCCGTATTTATCCACACCACCGCTGACCAATGCCATTGACAAAATGTGACAAAACATTCTATATATAATGACATTGTTTTGCTCCAAACAGAACTTCATGCTTCGTAACCGCAACCAGACTATCTTGCCGGAAATCACCCCGATCCAGCTTCTCGACGACGACGAAGCCAACGTAGACGACCCCGCTCTTGTGCGATCGGCCGATGCAGATGATCCGGCCCCGAGTCGATGGGACTCCATGGACGAAGATTCATCTCCACCGCCTGTGCTTGCGGCCGACTTGTTAGAACGAATGCGTCTCAACCGAGAGGCTGCGCGCAAGCGTAGGATGGACAAGATGCGCGTACAAGAGCCCGACGATGTTCCACTCCCTGTCGACGGGACTCCGGTCTCGGCCGAGACTTGCTCTGCTCCAAAGAGCCCTGAAGAGGCCAGGCCTGATGAGGATTCTACTGAGCTAGAAACCTTCATGGAAGTCGATCAACCTGCTGATTTAAATCGGGATGCGTTTCTTCCAGGAATAAGTCATGTTGACAATGAATCTTCCAGGTCTCCCAGTCCATGTGGAACCTTCCAGGTTGATCACGACACTTAGTGAATAATGTCAGATCCGGACCCGGTGAATTGGTTCCTGTTTCCCGAGTGCCTTACTCATTGATTTACGGTTTGCTATCTTCAGAGTCAAAATGCAATGCGTCAACTGGAAGCCTTTTTTTGTTATAGAATGACAGTTTTAGGAGCAATCAAAGGGTTAATTCTTCAGCTCATATTCTAGTGAGTGGCTCACAAGATTAATTTCAAAATTTTTCATTATATCTGCGGTACCATCGTTTTATTTTCAGCTTTTTAAATTTGAATATTTGTGCACTTTAAACATCTGTAATTTCAATTGCACAAAGTTGTATTCTTTACCTGACAACCATTTGCTTGAAAATGTACCTTCTTGTCTAACTCTGTATTTTGTTTTTAGATTTACATTTATAAATAAGTAAAAACACATTTTCTCTAGTTTTTGTGCAGGTTTTGAGGAATGTTCACGCTTACTTGGTAATGTGCAGATTTTGTTTTCTGTACTTTTTGAATTTCGTGCATGTTCCATGATTTCATAGCGGCAGTCAAATAAACCAACACACATAACCTAACCTTTCTGTCAGGCGTCAATCTCCCGGTCGAAAATCGTCATCAATCGTCATTCTCACGACACCTCAGTTTTGCTAGGTAAGGCTTCAAGTAAGCTCTTGAAACACATTTTCTCGAATTTAGTTCCAGGTAAGGAAATGTTATTTTTGGTGCAGATTGTACTGTACGCATTATTTGTGTGAGCATTACAATTTTTGTACCCCTGTCCGATGTCTCTTGTAGCTATGCTTTGTATTTTATTTGTTTCCTCTCCCATGCCTTTATAAAAATTTGACATTATTGGAACAAAATTTCACCTCCGAAAATAATTCCATTGTTCAAAAAATTATCTGTGTTTTCTTGTAGAATCATGAGTCGCAAGGAAGCCCTTTCGCAGTTCATCCAGCAAATCCACGGCAGACCGGTTGTGGTGAAGCTTAACAGTGGTGTGGATTATCGAGGTTAGTTGGATCACATACATGATTTTTTTTGCACATTTTAAGAAAAAACTGTATATTTTCTGTGATTTTCTTGAAGACATGACAAGCACAGCATTATAACCTAATTTTTTCAAACAGGTGTGTTGGCCTGCCTCGATGGTTACATGAACATTGCTTTAGAGCAGACAGAAGAATATATCAATGGGTCTCTTAAGAATAAGTATGGAGATGCTTTCATCAGAGGCAACAATGTTTTGTATATTAGCACACAAAAGAGAAGAGTTTGATTAGGCAAACGACAAATATTTTCTCCTCTATTTCTTTGAAGAACTCAACATTTTTATTCGAACCAGTTTGCTTTTGTTTTGGTTGATTCAGCAATAATCTTAACAGTTTATTCTTAGTATGCACAAGTAAAGAATTCATTGTTAATGACAATGTCTTTATTTACCAAAATACTTGTGTTGCTACAAATCTAAATGTGAATGCTATGGCAGTGAGTTTTCTGCTCTCGCCAGCACAGCTTAAAAGACACTGCCGTGAAATATGCCTGATTGTGTGGAATTAGGCACAATTTCCATCCTGGACATGTTTCTTTTCTATTTTTGAATAAATTAAATGATTTCCTGAACTCTATTATTTTCAATTTTGACCTATGCATCTTCAGTACCATCTCATGAAGCTACATATCCTACAGAAGAGCTGTTCTGGGTGATTGCATTTTATTTAAGGTACACACTTGAAAATGGCTACATGCTGCAGACATATTTTATAAATATCTTGGCATAAATTCCAAGTTTCTTTATGGAAAATATTTTATTTGTAAGTTTTGTGGGTATAAATATCTTTTAATTGCTATCTAATACAGGTACTCAAAAAGTTTTCCCTCGTTTGTGCAAGCCTTCTAAACTGGAAACTTGCAAAACAATGGATCATCATGTTCTAAATAGATCCAGAAAGGTTATTGACCTGAAAAATTAAAAAACGGTATTGTGATTCTAAATTAATTCCTCATTTCAGTCGCCACATTAAATAATAATACATTAATAATAATATTATTTGCAATAATAACTGTTGAACAGCAAAGAGAACCAACTTAATATTTTAAGGGTAAAAACTCTGTTCTCTGTATGAGCAAACTTGGGTTTTAGTTGAATTTTTAAAATCTTAAATGTTTACTTTCTGGTTTCTCTATACTTTCTTCTTCACTTCCTCATGTTCTTACCCTCCATATTTTTTTGATTCCACACTTTTTTTCTGTTGTTTCTGGATGAAAGCTGAAATCAAGAAGCAAATGAATTAAGAATATTCTGATTCCTTGGTCAAGGCTTTTTTTGCAGATACAATTTAGAATCAAGACAAGAATCAATCTCTGGCCCACCAAGTTCTGGTCTCGTTGTCAAGGTTGCCTTCATTTGTTTATATTCATGATGTAAGTTCATCTAGTTCTACAAAAACGTTGTTGGTAGACATTTGATAATAGAAGTTAGATTGAACAACTCTTTTCATGGTTAGCTTTGTGGTATGCCAACTCATAGCTAAAAACTTCTGTCATGTTTGATTCAATCGTTGAGTCTATACACTCGATGATTCAATTGCTTATATTCCATTCAAATTTTGTAACAACCAAAATTCTTTGCTGCATATTTATTGTTTACTGCGCTTGTTACCAGTTAAGTATATTTTTTGATAACCATTGTACCACTTGTACCTTACTTCTGTTCATTACCTAACATTTTTAAAATTATCTTTCAAATTACTGATCAACGATAGTTTTCCGAATATTATGCTACTAACTTCTTGCTCTCCAAGGATAGTTCTTTATTGTATTTAAGTTAGCTATATTTACAGAAGAAATGATATTTACGTACCCACCTTTTAATATAACTTGGGGCAGGTTTTTTTTATAGTGAAGTTAAGTAATTAACAGACAATTAACAAACAAAAACCATCTTCTGATTGGCTGTTGCCAAGCAAATAACAGATCATCCAACGTTTGGTTATTAACGAACCACTTTGTAACCGACTCTTAGTTATGAAGTTATTTCTTACGGTTTTTTTCCTGTAACGCTCCACGCATCATAACTAACGTTTACACTGGCCTATCTCTGTTATTACCGTAGTAAAAACCTGGGAATATCAGTATTACTGTGGCATTACATATTACAAACATACGAATCTTCAGTTTATCTTTAGACTAACCTGATGCTTACATTTCGGTTCAGTTTTCAGCAAATTTTTTTGTGTAGTTGGCACACACTGCAATTCTTTTTAGCAAAATCAGTCAAATATTTGTCAACAAATCCAATGTAGTACAGACATTTTCAGAATTAGCATACATTTTCAAAGCTTTAGAGCCAACAATTCTCAAAACGTTCGTGGGAAGT